>OY282514.1:25988520-26091020 GCA_958296145.1 Hydrotaea cyrtoneurina | reverse complement strand
ATATGGATATACGAGGTCAAGAACTCACAGCATCATTAAATTTTTAAAAAATTCTAAAATGCTTTAAATAATTCTAAAAATGCTACATTTCTGTTATTAAAAAATTTCATGTGAATAAAATTCAAATAGAAATTCAGAAGAATCACCGCAAAAGAGCATTGAGTTGCTAAATCAAAATAGACAGGATATTCGCAGATTTCATACACATATCTACACATACACACACACACACACATACATAATCCACCCACACCTGTATCACTTGACGCGCAAATATGAATAAATAGATATGAATATTCATAAGCTCACTGCTGCACTCGAACAACCAAACGAACGAACCAAACGGCGAAAGGCTGCATGGATGGCTGAAGAGCTAGAACGCACCGGAGTGAAAAACAAGAGTGAATCCTTCTAACAAATTTGTAAGGGAATCCTGTTTGTTCACTTGTTTCGTTGTCGTCAGTTTTGCCAGATCTTTGTTTGTGCACTTTGCTCCTTTTGAATCATGTCAAAGCACAGCACACTGGCGTCAGCAGCATCGCCGTATCTCGGTTTACAGATGAAATGCAATTCAGACTTGAGCATACATTTTATTCTAGCCCTGCTTTCTTTTTGTGGCAAATGTGTTTTACATAAAATCCTGCATATGTGTACTTCATATGAATTTTGTTTGTTTATTCTGTGTGTGTGTGTGTGTGTGTGGTTTTTGTCGTTGTCGTTTTTTGATTCGAGCACAATCAAATGTTTATTAAGCTCTCAGGTGGTGTTGGAATGGATGTTGTTGCGTTTTCTGCAACGTTTTGTATTTTCCTAGCTGAAGGCTTCGCTCTGTATGTGTTTTTTTTGTATTTTGTTCTTCTCTCATCATTCACGTCTGCGTCACTTGTTTTCTGGACGTGTGGTAAGCGTTGTTGGCCTGAGTGAGTGGGTGAGGGTTTCTTTGCGTACAAGGTAGGTGACCTAAGTTGCTGCAATTTTCACAGCTCATCGTTTGTGGTGTTTTTTTTTTTTTTTTTTGTTTCCGTTCACATTCTGTGTAATTCATTTTTGCATTTAAATTTTGTTTGTTTGTCTCTTTGAGTTTCTCGTCTCATTCTGTGTGGTCCTTTCTACTGTTTCGTATTTCTTTTGGTGTTTGTTTTGCATATTGACAAGTGCTGACGTTGACACTTTAAGGCACACACAAACACACACTGGCATTCACACACTCAGGCCCATTGGATTCAGGCTTTTGTAAGTGTGAGTGTTTGCCCAAAGGCATCTTATCTCAACTCAGAGATGCATTTATTCATTTGGCTGTATTTGTTTTGGTATATGAATGAGTGTGTCTGTGTGTGTGTTTGTATAATAAGCTTGTTTTCTTTTTCCTCTTTTTCTTGGTTGTTGTTTCTATTTTTTGCTTTTTCACTTGAGAAAATGAGGTCATTCACATCACACATTTGCCCTTTCGTGTGTGTTTGTAAGTAGGATGTTTATTCTTTCTGTGTGCAAGCGGAAATTATTGCCTGCTTTGGGGCTTTGGTAAATTAAAAATATTATTGCCTATTTTTAGGCACGAATTCAATGCTTCTTTGATACCGTCTTTTTTATTTATGGTAATGGAAATGCCTAAAAAAAAATTATGTCAGAAAGTCAAGTCTCTCCTGGTATAATTCTTTAGCTACTGTACTGTTCACGTCTGTCTTCATTGTTTAAATGGCTCTTTTCGGCCACCTTGGCAAAGTAGAATTTAGCTAAAGTCTCCCTCTTTCTTGAGTTGTCTGCTGCTCCAGCATCAGCTTCCGTAAGTAGTCTCCTGCTAAAGGCCCCACTGTCGTAGATAATCTCCTTCGAACAGGCCTGCACTAGAAACGTCACCTGTAGTATCCGGCATAAGCCTCTGTTCTAAGGAATAGTCTCCCTCCGAAGGCTCTTTTCTCCTGCTAAAGGCTTCTCTTTCTTTAGGAGCCCCATTCTACAGGACTCTTTGTCACAATTAATTTCCTGCGAAATGGCCTGCACTAGAAGTATTCTGCTACAGGCCCATCTGTCGTAGGTGATCTCCTCCGAAAAGCATACACTAGAAACGTCACGTATAGTCTTCTACCTAAGGCCTCTTTCCAAGGACTAGTCTCTGCAGAAGGGCCTTGGGTAGTCTCCTGCTAAAGGCCCCTCTGTCGTAGGTAATCTCCTCCGAAAATCATACACTAGAAACGTCACGTACAGCCTCCTGCCTAAGGCCCATTTCTAAGGAATAGTCTCCCGTCGAAGGGTCTGTTCTTGGGTAGTCTCTGGCTAAAGGCCCCTCTGTCGTAGATAATCTCCTTCGCATAGGTCTGCACTAGAAACGTCACCTGTAGTCTCCTGCCTACGGCCCCTATCTAGGGAATAGTCTCCCGGCGAAGGGACTGTAGTCTCCTGCTAAAACATCCTCTTCCTTAAGTTGTAATCTCCTGTAAAAAGGAGCTAATCTCCCGCCGAAGGATCTGTTCTGAGCAATAGTCTCCATTGGAAGGTCCTGGCTTCACAAAAAAAAGTATCCTCCAATTACGAGGCATCTATCGATCTCATGTTCTTAAATTGATGCAATGAAATCGGAAAAAATCCTATCTTTTACGTTCACACATTTCTATCGATTCTAGTTGACTTACAATCACAGAATTGGAACCGAACCACTTAAGAGTGAGTGATGTGATGCTTTTACCTCAATTAAGACAAGATCTTCAGCTTCAAAAAATTTTGAACATCCGACAAATTGGCTGTGGTAAATGTGACTTCAAATTGTGTTCGAATTTTGGTCTTCGTATGTCTGAATAGGGTCCAATAAAGTATACACAAACCCTCTCAGAATACCGTGTTGACTCAAAAAACTGGTGCTTTATAGTCGGCCTGACAATTATGAACGTTTTGATATTACTGACTATTTTCAGACATTAAAAAGTAAGCACTGCATATTTTAAGTTACACTTCCTATAATGTAAAAACTGCTCTTACATTTGGGCTACTGTTCGTTCATATTCAAATATTCATTACATACGTTATGGCTTCAGGCCTCAAACAAAAACGAAAACGAAAAGAAAACAACGAAAAACTCCTTATATTTACAACAAAATAACAAATAGCCATGCTAACCAATTACATGTGAAACGAATGTGAAGAATATCCATATACTTCAACAATAAATCAACCCACAACTGCTTTCCGTTCATGATAATTTTCTTGGAAATGAAAACAAAAAAAAAATGGTAAAATGGTAAAATATTACAAAAATAGAACGCCTTAACTAGTTACTGTGGAAATTATATTTAGGATTTCCTCTTCCCATCGTTGGACTCACATGTCCATAACTGTGTGGCACACATGAGTATATCGGTTCTGACCCTAAGGCATTCATGTGTGGTAGTTGCTTAGACTTACTGCACAGACTTTGAGTAGGTTGATAGTGGGTGGGAGTATAAACGAACATTATTATGTTTTCACATTTGTTTCACTAAGACATTTTACAAGAAGTTTAAGGCATAACATTTCAATAAAAGGATTTACAGGAAATCTATTCTTCTTTCTTAGTTTCTACCAGACACACACACACATACACACACAGATTTGAATATCATCGGGCATTAGACGTTGACGGGATGGAGCTGGTGTTGCCAAAGTGCCAGTGGAAATCCTTTCTAGACAATCCCCAGAGTCATGCATATGGATTCAGTTTCTGAGTTTCTTTTTTTTCCCTTCGCCATGACTTTTGACTTGCGTCGGGTGTGTGTGTGTGAGTAGGGTGGTTAGCAGCAAAGATAGACTGGAGTTTGAATTAAGATGTTCCAAAGTAGACGAGAAGAAACTTATAATTTGATATGCTTCAGTGAATTAAGGCTTGTGTTTTTGTTTACGTGTATGTTGCCAGGGTGGGATCTAATTTCATAAAATCTGTATTTTTATATTTGTCATTATTTTGAAGGGGTGTTTAATGGAAAGTCAATGCAAGAATGCGAAAATGAATTAATTGAAATTTAAAAACCGTTTGTTCCATAAACTAGTGGAACTAGTCTGTTGTTATATAGAGTGTTTTTTTTTAGAGCTAGAGAACTTAAAATTATAATTGAAGACAGAAATATTGTGGGAATGACATTTTCTATTATTACAATCTGGTAGATAATTTCATGGTACTCATTTTTTAAATATGATTTCTGGTACATCCGCCGCCTATAATAGTTACATGGTCCATTTGATCAGTCTAATTTTGGACAATTTGTTTAAATAAATCTGACCGTATGGCATCAAAAATGACTTTCAATGCTTTAAGAGTTGCTGGTTTGTCGGCACAAACCAAGGAAAGAACATAGCGCCATTAAAAAATTAATTAATCCGATGTGCTCTTGATTTACGTGACTAATTGACTCGCCGCCAGCTAAGCTGTAAGTGAGTGAACGCGGGGGCTAGTGAACAGCAACACTTCTTGAAATAAAATTGTCACCAAATTGATTTTAAATAGAATAGACTTCTTCTTCTCGCTGTACGACTGTAGTTGCTCAGCCTTACTGGAATCAAATGTCATTGATGTTTGGCTGAATAATTTTTTGAAACAAAAATTCCATCAGCCTGGCTTAATAGCGCTCGTCTTTCACCGTAACGGCAGCTCCTTCCTCATTTCGAAAGAAATAAAGATCGATGAGGCCGCCAGCGTGTAACCGCACCAAACAATCAAATTTTAATGGATGTAATGGTGATTCGTTTAAGGCTTGAAGATTGTCGGTAATTTGGCTCATTGACGTAGCTGGATTGCTTGCTTGGGCCGATTTTGTTAACCGTAAATGGGCGAAGTGCTCTATGAACTATGCCAACAGATTTTTTTTGTAAAGAAAATTTTCAACATATTTTAACGTTGTTCAGGCGTAAAACGATTCATAACGGCTTGCCAAACCTGTTAGTGGATCCAAATGGGAATTGAAATTCAAAGTCAGGATGACTTGTGAATCATATGAATTCGAATAGAAAAATCCATAGCAACAAAAAACATAGCAATTTGATTTCAGAAACTGTCATTTGTGTTACAGGATCAAAATAGGAATTGAAATTCCAAGTCAGGATGACATGTGAATCATATGAATTCGAATAGAAAAATCCATAGCAATCCATAGCACAGTTTTCCATTTGAATTTAGAAACTGTCACACACCTTCTACATTTGTTCCTTCTCTTGAGGTTTTTCGCTTAGTTTTATTTTTTGTCAACAAAATAGTATAAATAAAAGATTTTGCTGAAATAAATTTAGAAAATTTTCCTTTAATCCATGCACATACCTTTTCTTAACAGTTTTGAAGTTATACATAAATTTATGAAGAAAAAAATTATTTATTTTTTTTCAAAAAATCCAAATTTGTTTTCTACAAAAAATAAAAAAAATTTCCCCAAAAAAATAATCTTTTTTTCCTTCAAAAATTTATATTTTTTTATCCCCAAAAAATTCAAATTTTTTTTTAATCAACAAAATCAAGATTATTTTTTTTTCAAAAAATTCTCAAAAATTATATTTTTTTTCCTCAAAAATTTATATTTTTTAAACCCAAAAAATTAAAAAAAATTCTTTCCTCAAAAAATTAAAAAGAAATGTTTCTCAAATAATTCAAAATTTTATTTTCTCAAAAAATTCCAAAAAATGTTTCTCCAAAAAAATCAAATTTGTTCTATAGTTTGAGTTTTGTCAAAAAATTAGTTTGGCATAACTCGAGAAGGACCAGTTCGATTTTGCCGAAATAAATTTTGAAAAATTTCCTTTGCTCTGAATAATCAACAGTTTTGAAGTTATAAATAAATTTATGAAGAAAAAATGTATTTTGTTTTTTTTTTTCAAAAAATTCTATTTTGTTTTCTAGAAGAAAATCAAAATTTTTTTTCTCCAAAAAAATATATTTTTTTCTCAAAAACTTCAAAAAAATTTAAAAAAAAAAAGTTCTCAAAAACTTAAAAAAAAAATATTTTTTCTCAAAATCTTCAAAAAAAATTTCCCCAAAAACTCAACAACAAAAATTTTTCCAAAAAAAAATTTTTTTCTCAAAATATTCTAGTTCTAGTTTTGTCAAAAAATTACTCGAGCTAAATTTTGAAAAATTTCCTTTCATACATAATCAACCGTTTTGCTGTTATAAATAAATTGATGAAGATAAAAATTAATTTATTTGAGCTATATTGAACCTTTTTAATGAATATGAACTAATATTTTATTTATTGAAGCTATGTCTTGTTGTTTTATATTAATGTAAGTGTTTATTTTTTCAATATTTCGTCGAAAGACATCCTCAGGAATTAAATAAACAATTAATTCGAAATATTGAAAAAATAAACATTTAAATCAATATAAAACAACAAGACCTCGAGCTTAAAAAAAATAATTATTGAGCAAAAAATTTAAATTTGTTTTCTCCGAAAAATTCCAATTTTTTCCAAAAAAATTAAAATTGATTTTCTCCGAAAAATTCCAATTTTTATTCTCAAAAAAATTATTTTTTTTTTTCCAAAAAATTAAAATTGATTTTCTCCGAAAAATTCCAATTTTTGTTCTCAAAAAAATTAAATTTTTTCCCCCCAAAATAATAAATTTTTTTTCTCAAAAAAATGCATTTTTTTTTTCTTAAAAAAATTAAATTTTTTTTTCTTCAAAAAATTCAATTTTTTCCCCAAAATACTCAATGTTTCCCCCCCAAAAAATTAAATTTTTTTTCACCAAAAAAATCAAATTTTTTTCACCAAAAAATCAAATTTTTTCACCGGAAAAATCAAATTTTTTCCCCCGAAAAATGCAAAATTTTTATTTTCCAAAAATTAAAAAAAAATTCCCCAAAAAAATAAAAAATAGTTTTCTTTAAAAAATTCATTTTTTTTTCAAAAAACAATTTTTTTTTGCATTTTTTTTTAAATCGTAGAAAATTGTATACTTTGGTGAAAAAGTCCCATGTCTTACTGCATTCACGTAAAGTCACATAACATCTGATTAAAATTAAATATTCATCATGTGAAGTGCTGTTGTCAGACTGGGCCATGTGTCATAGACCACTTTGGCAACTATAATAACCTGTAACATCACTTTGCTTTCTGCAGCTGTGTGTGATAGTTTAACATTTTTGCAAAAGTACAAATTTCCAAAAATGTTATAATGTACTCTGACGCATGTGGTGGACAGAATGGAAATATTAAAATGGCACTGTTTTGTCAATACGTGGTCCAGTCAGAACACTTCGGCATAACTAGAATCAGACATAATTTCTTGGTTAGCGGACATTCGTTCCTACCTTGCGATTCTGATTTTGGAGTTATTGAGAAAAACAAACGATATAATCCCAATATTTTTGTCCCTAGTGATTGGATAGGTGTCATAAGAACGGCAAAAAAAAGAAAACCTTTCGTTGTAGAGGATATGGCATCAGAAGATTTGTTTTCTATCAACGATTTTATGAAACATTATGTGACGAATAGAAAAGTGAACACATCGAACAACAAAGTTGAATGGCTTAAAATTCTTTGCTTAAACCATGATATAGACCAGCCGTTTGTTCTTCAGTACTCATATGGTTATAACGACGATGTTGACACTTTTGAGTCGGTGGATATCGGAAGAAGAAATAAAACTTCATCTATTCCTGACAAGCTACCGATACTATATAAACATGGCCACGAAATAAGTATGGAAAAGAAAAAAGATTTAATAACATTGAATGAGTTTATCCCTCCAATTTTTCATACTTTTTATAAAGGGTGTTTTTTATTGGGGTATAGAACTTTAAGTTGGCATCACTTTTTTAACTGGCGGCCATTTTGTCAGCTGTCAAGTGATTAATATTTAGTTTGGTTTGCCATTTCATCATGAACAGGTTGACAAAAGAACAACGCTTGCAAATCGTGCAAATTTATTTCGAAAGTAATGGTTCAGTTCGCGAAGTTCACCGCAAGCTCCGTCCATTTTATGCATCCACATCCACAAAAACTGACTGTTTGGTGTGCTCTATGGGCTGGTGGAGTCATTGGGCCTTCCGAAATAATGCTGGAGAGTCAGTTACCGTTAATGGAGACCGGTATAGAGCCATGATAACCGACTATTTTGTTCCCGAATTGGATGGCATGAATGTGGATGAGTTGTGGTTCCAACAAGTGGTTGAAAATTGGACCTGTAGAATTGGCTTTATTCGAGCCAGCCGCGGGGCCACATGCCCGAAATCATATTTAAACATTAATGGCATAAAATTATCCTTCCAATAAAGCCAAATTGATGGACATTAAAACGATTTTCTTGTGTTTTATTTCAATTCGAAGTTCTATACCTCAATAAAAAACACCCTTTACTTCACTAAAGTATTCTATGAGAGAATGTAATATTGTTATATCGGTGAAGACGATCAGGACGGCATAGATTTAGCTAATTTTTTTCTTTGTACTTTAGTTTTATTTTTAATAAAAAAATAAACTTTTTAAAAAAAATACAGTTCCAATATGGTCCATTTACATTTTACAGCATTTTTATTAAAAACCAAAATGGGCCAAGCCACAAAAAAAAATAAAATCACACGAAGTAAAGCAAAAAAAATGTTTGTTTTAAACTAAACAGGTTATGCAAATCTGTGATGCAAAAAACAGTTAAATTATTCAAACACTTTGTGAATTACAAACTACTATTGGTGTTGTTTAAACTAAAAACCACATTATCTCAATTCAATCGCAATGTGGGATGGCCCACTTTGGCATTAACCCCCTCAAGTGATGGTAACTCTTTGGAAATGAAGTTGATGAGTATTTAAAATTAAGAATTACATTTGCTTTACTCCGTTCCTATCCATTCCTGTCTGATGTCATTACGCACATGCATTTTCTGGCTTCAGCGTTTCGGGCTTGTGGCAGCAATTCTGCTGAGAATTCAATCATTTTCCAAGGAATATTTTAAAACCAGATTTAAAAAAATATTGAAAATATTTCACCGATTCCTATCGAGAGAACGCTTTCGTTTTAAGGAAACCTGAGTTATTTGTCCGGGACGTGGATTAAACCATTGACTTTCATTTAACTAAAACCCGTGCCATTAGCTATAACTTTTCCATTTTAGCCGTAATGGTTGGTGCCACATCATTTATTTGTATTTCTGGAAATTCCATTATTTCAGCACAAATAAACAAACGAAATTATTAATTCGTTTAAAATATAAACGCACACGTTCCATTCGATAACAACAACAACAACAAATAAATTACAGAAACATAAAGGACACGGCGACAGCGGCAGCAAAGCGCCAAAGGCAAATATGAAAATGGCAGTTCGTCTAAAAATGATCGCAGGGAAATGATTTCGGTTTGGCAGAGAACTATGAACGCTCCATCCAAATATTCGAGTGTTGATTTGCCAAAATGACAGCTTACGGCTGTTTAGTTAAACAAAACGTGCTGCTGCTGCTGCCGGAGCTGTTGTTGCCACTGCCACACCAGTGGCACTTTGTCGGGCAGACACCACACACTCGGGCCCGCTGTGCGTGTGGCACGTTTGATTGTATTGACAAATACACATTTTCACCCCTTTTTGCTGTGTGAAATGTATACATTTAATGTGTATTTTGGTTGCTAAACACAAAAAGAAGAAAATCAAAAATCCATTATGGATGACTGATGAATGGTATTATTTGTAAAATAGGTAAAAAAAAATTATAGTTATACGAATGCGAATCTATGGCTGATGGCTGATGCCATTCCATTCCATTTACTTTACATTTGCTTATGTTTATTGTGTATTTATTTTAATTAAAATGGTCACGTGTCCTTTGGTTTTTGTTTTGTTTTTCAAACTGGTTGAAAGGACAGGTTTTCATCAACATCGTCGTCGTCGCCGTCGACAACTTCTGACATCAAGGAGTTCCTTTCATTTACGTAAAGAAACACACATTTTTTTCTCCTTTTTGTTTGTTGTTTGTTAGAACGTATCAATTACACGAGGCCCTGTGCCCCAGACAAAACACAACACATTGTAGATGGTGCCGTCACATGTTATTCTGTTTAATAAAAACACAAACATTAGCCACAGGACATGGCAGAAAGGATACGCTGTAAGTTTCTTAGCATTTCGTATTGTTATAATTCCATACTCCCAAAAGAGTTCTCAGACCCTGAGAGTATTTCCTTGGAAAACTATTTACAAAGGAGATCATTAGTGGCGCACGTTTCCACAAGAAAAATATTTGGTTACTGTTCATACATCACCATGGCGATTTCTTAACCAAAAATTAATTCTAAGTTATATCTATGAGTTGGGGGCCATTACAAGCCTACCTCAGGTAATCGGTAATTTCGCTCTATTAAATCGGAATGTTCTCCAGTTTATAATGCTGAAGCCTTGCCATGTCATTGCGACTCGAAATGAGACAATGTTTCGGCCGGCTCCTGCGGATATCCTCAGACTAAACAATGAATATGTTGTTCCATGCGATCACATATAATTTGTGATAATTTTGCATACGCACACACACACAGACACACCGTTTATAGCAATCATAATAACCAATAATTCGTATAAAAATCGTTATTAAAATATGTTGTATGTGGACGGACGGACGGACGGACGTACGGACACTCGTAAGTTGAAAACATTTTGCATAAATTTAAATTTCCTTAATAAAATGATGTGTTCTTGTTCTGCTGCCTATGCTGGATACATCCATCAATTGGGTCGGTTATTTTGGTTGGTTGCTCCATTTGGTAGGCAGTTGCTGTTGCTGATCATTTGATCTCTATCACAATTGACGATGGCTGTGTTGCATTGTGTTGTTGTTGCACCAGAAACCAGAAAGACATGAATACCAACGAATGATGCCGATGATGAGGATCTCGGTGATGGTACTACCAAGGCGGCTATGGCCACAACGCTGACGCTGACGATGATCATTGTTGTTCATACATTTGGATAATGTTTCTGTGTTGTGTTTTTTTTTTTTTTGGTGCCCCAGCTCTACAGTCGGTATGTACTCCTCGGGGCCTTGGCAATTTTTTCCTTGACTGAGTTCAATGTAACGCTTATCTCGGCGAAATGCTAACACACACACACAGAAAACGGCCAACATAAAAAAACTATGTTGTCTGCCGTTTCCATTTGCTCGGTTACTGGCACTGCATCATGGCGGATGAAATGATGGCCCCGTGTATGCGTGGACGGACAAACAATATGCATACCAACCGCGTAGTGGAGTACCTTGTGCCTCCGAATACAAGAGCGCTCCCATATTCGCAGAAACTAAAGAAGAAGAAAAAAAAACAACACTTGAGGAATGAAATAAAGCAGAAACGATTATGAAAATTGTGGCATTTTTCTGGTTTTCAGTTTCATTACAAATGCAAAAATCTGTTTTTGTTTATTTTTTTTTGCGTGTTTAATTTGGTTTTTTCTTCTGTTTGGTCTTCAGCGATCGTTTGTGCCCACCTTTTGGTAATGGCTGCGGCAACATCCAGATCCAGGCCGCCAATGTTGTTGCTGCTCTACTGTATGTATGTTGGCGGCGTTGTTGTTGCTGCTGGTGGTGGTGGTGGTGGCGGCTGCAGTGTTGTTGTTGTGGTTTTGCGATATCTGCCTATATACATCTGATATTGCGTATGCACAAGTGCTTTTAATAAAAAAGCTTCTGCAAATTTTATTGATTGCTCCGCATTGATTTTTCTTAATACACTTTTGTTCTATTATCCATTTCATTTAACATTCTGCGTTCAATTTGGGAGTTGCCACAGTGGCGGGTGAAAATATAGACAAGAATGGGAACAAAGGGAATTTTGTGTCGTTGCGTTTAGACAGAAATTCGAGAAATTGGCCTAATAAGTGGGACAATTTGAATTTAATAACTAAATCTGCAGCCAGCTGATTTGTTATGGTTTTTTAGCGTTGCCAGATGTTAAATTAAAAAACAGTTGTCATTGACGTTCCAAAAAAATAGGTGGCAGCACTAGGCTTAAAAACTAATTTTATTTGGGGAAATTTGGCAAAACTTTTATTTTCACCTTTTTAGCAAAGAAAAAATCGTAAAAATTCAATTCAATTAAATTTGTTGTCAGTTCCAACGACTATAAAATTTTTCTCAATAAAGTTATTGATGTGATCTCTTTAGGGGGGGGTTTTCAACTTTGGATCCTTGTAGTTCATCTCTAGGTAGACGCACTTGGCCCATCGTAAGCTCGAATACACATCAGCTAGGTCTGCGGGAAATTTCAATCAAATCTGAGAAGCTAATTGCAAATGATCAAATTCCGCCCATGTGCGCTGTTTGTGCAATGGACGATTTTAAAAGAAGAATTGCAGCCAAACATTCAGGAAAGCCAAAATTCCAAACTATGTTTATTTTGGAAATCGAAAAAAAAAATCATATTTTAAATCCCCAGAAAATAGCAAGTCAACCTCAAGCAATCATCCCCTAGGAAGGTGGAGATGGAGTTTTATCAACTTTTTTTTTTATCAACCGTAACAAATAACTGGTGCGGCAGCAATACGATAAATTGATGAATTTAACTATTCTAAAAAAAATGTATGAAAGTTTGAGTAAGAATTTGTGCACAGAAACGAAAACTTCATGATGAAATGTGTCGCCGAAGTGAACGCGGACGCTGAAAATTATCATGCTAGCTGTGCTTGCTATAGCTGTTAAGTAGTGACTACCAATCGCAATAATTTCTAATTTAATTAAATTTTTTGTAAAGGTGCAGTAATGATTAAAGTACGATTATATTCAGTTACTCAAGACTTATAATTGATTACAATTACAAATAATCTAAAAGTAATCCGGATTACTGGCGATTACCTGAAATAATCAAAAAGAGTCAAAAGTAATCAGAAAATAATCCCACTACTCTCCGACATTACTTTTGATTCTTTCTGATTATATTCAGTTACTTAAGACTTATAATTGATTACAATTACAAATAATCTAAAAGTAATCCGGATTACAGGCGATTACTAGAAATAATCACAAAGAATCAAAAGTAATCAGAAAATAGTCCGACTACTTTCCGAGATTACTTTTGATTCTTTCTGATTATATTCATTTACTCAAGACTTATAATTGATTACAATTACAAATAATCTTAAAGTAATCCGGATTACATTGCATGAAATAATCACAAAGAATCAAAAGTAATCAGAAAATAATCCCACTACTCTCCAAGATTACTTTTGATTCTTTCTGATAATATTCAGTTACTCGAGACTTATAATTGATTACAATTACAAATAATCTTAAAGTAATCCGGATTACATGCGATTACCTGAAATTTTTGATTATTTCAGGTCTGCTTTTTAGAATATTTATTTCCTGTATTTGTGTCCTACGCGGGAGACAAATCAAAAACTACCATTGAGTCCGCCTGGCAACACTAATACGCATATAGAGGGATCGTCATTGATTT
This sequence comes from Hydrotaea cyrtoneurina, assembly GCA_958296145.1. Taxonomy (NCBI): domain Eukaryota; kingdom Metazoa; phylum Arthropoda; class Insecta; order Diptera; family Muscidae; genus Hydrotaea; species Hydrotaea cyrtoneurina. Next base: position 26,077,633 of record OY282514.1, on the reverse strand, counting down.
TATTATTTATTTGTGGTATAAAACGCATTTTCTGCAACAACAAAACGAACATCACTTCAGTGCCATACACGGCAACAGCAGCAGCAGCAGCAGCCATTATGATTTAAGCTCAAAGCCATTCATTGTAGTTGCTACTTTTTGGAATTCATTGCCGCAAAACGGGCGAGGAATGAGAAGGACGCTAGGGCGGTTCGATGGATGGATGGATGAATGTTGCAATGCGCTGCACTCAAACCCACAAACAACGCGCATAATCAACAAAGAAGAAAACAACATTTCAATATCCATCAAAGAGTTTAAATGCAACAACAGCAACAATGCAGACATATCCATTTGATATACCCACCTTTACATACATACCCATATGCGGCAGTGGCGGCAGGAGGGAACTGAAAGGCCTTCCAGCAGGAATATTTTCTAAGTCCAAAAAAAAAATGGGTCTCATTGTAAAAAAAAAATGAGACCAGCAGGAATATTTTCTAAGTCCAAAATAAAAAATGGGTCTCATTGTAACTGCGGTATCAAAAACTTGTACCAAATTGTTTTTTTTTTTTTTAAAATCTCGTTTTCTATTTTCCATTGAATTTTTGCATATACACGAAGAAAAAATATTTAAAAGAAATATTTGTGTGTTTATTAACTGAGCACAAAATTCAGCAATCCTGCCTGTAAGTACTGAAGAAGTCCCTGCAGAGCCCTTGTTTTTAACGCTGGAGAAAGCCACGATCATCTCCTTATTCTTCAATAATCCCCCTTTCATAAGGCCTCATTTTTAACACCCCATCCCGAATTCCGTTCCTGCGTGGGATAGAATTTTTTTTTTGCTGTGTGTGTATACGGTTACGCCCATCAGCGAAAATCTCTTAGAATGGCAATTTTGATTTGCTTATGATCACTGACTGACTGACTGGTTCTCCAACTGTCTGATGGCAGACGATTGATGCGACCAGTGAATCAACTTCGCCTACCAGCTATGCCACGACTTGGGAATAACAATCTGAAAGCCAAATCGAAACACCAAATGTATAGAAATCCCATACACAGCCCAGAAACATTTAGCATTTGTTCATTTCACAGTATTTGATGATCAGATTATCATACACTCCTGATAGCGATGCAACTGATGCTGTTGACGAAGACAAAGACGATGTCTGTTTCAGATTTCTTTTCTTTTTCCCATCAGCTGAAAACAATAAATTACGTGACAGGCATACAAAATGAATGAAAGATCGATTTCAACTTGTTCTACCGTCTCTACGACGTCCGTCATCTTGGCAAATCATTGCCAATGCAGAACGGCATTTGCCAATGACCAGGACATACTCGGACCAAAAAAACCTCACGACCATCTTGTGCGCAGTCAGACCTGTTGTTCAGGCGTCATCGTACCAGGTAAGTCGTGGTATTGGCACGTTGGCAACATTCGAGTCCTCATTTGCCTCCATTCAGTATTTATTTATTTATGTTGTGTGCTCGTGGTTCTTTTTCTCTTTTTTGACTTGATTGAATCAATCAAAATATTTCTTGTATGAATTTATTATTTGTCCATTGAGTTATGCTTCTATGGTCTGAATCGGCAAACAGGTATTCCTCGATAGACGTGGTGTGTCCAAAAAATAAAATAAATTCAAATAAAATAAAATAAAATAAAATAAAATAAAATAAAATAAAATAAAATAAAATAAAATAAAATAAAATAAAATAAAATAAAATAAAATAAAATAAAATAAAATAAAATAAAATAAAATAAAATAAAATAAAATAAAATAAAATAAAATAAAATAAAATAAAATAAAGTAAAATAAAATGAAGTAAAATAAAATGAAGTAAAATAAAATAATAAAATAAAATAAAATAAAATAAAATAAAATAAAATAAAATAAAATAAAATAAAATAAAATAAAATAAAATAAAATAAAATAAAATAAAATAAAACAAAATAAAAATAAAATAAAATAAAATAAAATAAAATAAAATAAAATAAAATAAAATAAAATAAAATAAAATAAAATAAAATAAAATAAAATAAAATAAAATAAAATAATGAGTCGAGCTATTTAGAAATGCTGGATTCGAAGTCGAGCAATTCTGGCTCGACATTGCAGTCTTGGTTGGAGCACTTCCACTTTATGCGCCGTAGCCAGAAAATTATTTAATCTTAAAATTCCTTTCCTGGTAATTTTTTTTTGTCTTGTTGGGCTTTTTTAGAATGTAGATCTGACTGGCTGATCGGAGTTGAATGATACAAAATACTTGTACTCATTCGTAATTTACTATTTTCTCTAAAAAAAAATGAAGGCATGTCTAGTAACTCATGGAGTAGGATTTTCATAATCTTCCACTTTCCGCTTTATCACTGCACTGCCCACCACGAATGCATATCTCTGGGCTTACTGTTCTTCTGATTACAGTAGCTCTCTTCGGGGAATCTAAGTGGGAGTGTTTGGAAAATACCTCTTGAGTAAAACAGAGCTGTGATTATTGCAGCTTTAACATTGCTCAGAACGGACCCTAGCAGCAAAATATCTTCGTAATATTTCTGTTACGCATTCGCTGATCCCTATCAGTGCCTTGAAATCATTTTAGTTGGAACGCACTCCTCTTTTTTTTTCATTTAAATTACTTGGTTATGTTCGTTTTCTTGTTGTGCCTGATTTTTATTTATTTCGCTGCAAAATTGCTTTTGTGGCAATCTTCTTCTTCTTCTGTTGAAATGGGTGGAGTGATGGCGTATTCCATTTTGCAATTTTGATTTGATTTCATCATCAAAAGGTGGAGACACAACGCAGACTTGAAGAATTTCATGTTGACCATTACCGTGAGCCGGCGAACTGAATGCAGTTCAGATTAATCAAGCGACCAACCATCGATACCGTCAGTCAGTCAGTTAGTTCTCCATCAAGCATCCAATCAACGTATCCATCCGGCCGAAGAAGAAGAAGAAGACAAAGTTTTATTTGGTATTTTCTTCAAGTTGATGTGTAATTTAATAAATTGTCTTCAATTTCAGGTTTGTGTTTTTCTACTTCATCTTCATCTTCTGTTGTTCCAGGTCCATCCATCCATCTGAAGAATTCTTTCTTTTATTAATTCACTCATAAATATTTTATTGCTAAAGGATAGCAAACGATTTGTTTTATTCTCGTATAGTGGTAGATTTTTGTTTCTGGTTGGCAGACACCGTTGGCGCTGTCTGCTGCCAATGACTGGAAATTGTCGCAGGCAGTGGGTAATTTTTCAAATGTGAAACATTTTTAATTGAGTCCACGGATTGATGGGTTTTTGGCGGGTGAATAGGTTGGAAAAGGAGAATAAATTTGGAATTTACTGGTTAGTTTCTTAGCAAGGGCTTCGAGCTAAAAAACTGTAGTTCCTCCAATCTCGAAGGTGAGGAGGACTTTAAAATAGTGTCACCTTTAAAAGAGATTTTTCTCACAAATGACACAGCATTCCGGAGCTACCAGCAAGGCTTCTCTTTCATTCGCTATTTCCAATGCCATTAGAAAAATCCAATAATCATTTCCGGCTCACTGGCAAGTCAAGACTACTAGCCAGTTTCTTAGCCACGACTCCGAACAAAAAAAAAACTATAGTTCCGTCAATCTCTGAGGTAACGAGGACTAAAAAATGGTGACTCTTAAAAGAGATTTAAAATTTTTAATTGCCGATTTCTCACAAATGACACATGATGCACAGGGGCATTCCTAAGGTTCCCAGAAACACTCATTTCATATGATCCGCTCTCGATATCGCTTATTCCAAGCTAATGCGTACAATCGATTTCATAGAAATCATGGTAGAAATTTCAATATGATATTTTTTTATTTGAGCCTTTGGAAAAAATCCTTAAAAATCCTCCTTAGTTAACAAAAAAAGTATTAATGACATTAAAATTATAAATTCAGATAAAAGGATGTTCTTCTTACTCGCCTATTTCTAAAACAAAATTTTTAATGTGCCCACATCAAATTGAAGTTAATAATTTTGGTTTTTTTTTCGATATTTATTCTTTATACTGTTTATTGTTAACTAGTAAGTTGTAATGCGCCTATGGCGCCCGTTAATTTGCTTGAGAAAGTATTTGTTACTTAATTTGATAATGAGAAAACTATTTTGTAAAAAAAATGTCGAAAAAAAATAAAATTGAAAAAAAAAAATTTGTGAAAAAAAAAATTTGTGAAAACAAATTTTTGTTGAAAAAACAAAATTTTGTTGAAAAAAAAAATTTTTTGAGGAAAAAAAAATTTTTTGAGGAAAAAAAAATTTTGTTGAAAAAAAAAAATTTTGTTGAAAAAAAAATGTTTGTTGAAAAAAAAAATGTTTGTGGAAAAAAAAAATTTTGTTGAAAAAAAAAATTTGTTGAAAAAAAAAAAATTTGGAAAAAAAAATTTTTTGTAAAAAAAAATTTGGAGAAAACACAATTTCTGTACAAAAAAAAATATTATTTTTTTTATTATTATTATTTATAGAATTATTATAGAATGCCTATTTAAATTCCTACGTACTGCGTGACAGAGTCAGTGAATCAGGGAATCAGTGTATCAGTGAATCAGTGAATCAGTGTCGAGGGTAAATATATATTAAGATAACATTTAAAGCCCTAAGTCCTAGTAACACATACCTGCCTTTTTTAATATTTGCAGCTGCCTCACAAAATTTCGTATACAGGGTGGGTGTGGTAACACCTTGCAGAAGACATGAACGATAAAGCACTGTTGGCAAAAAAAAAAAAACATCAATTGATTCTTCAGAGATATCAACAACAAGACGAAAAGCCGTTAATAACTTGACTTGCAGACAACTGTGATGACAGGACTTGGCAACAAGAAAAAAAACTGAATAAAATAATCAAACATAGAGTCGGAGGGGAGGACTTAATGACGATTAGCTCACAAAACAACAATATAAAAATATCATTAATCATGTCACAGGACTCTGTCATACGCACACACACTTATCAGACAGACATGGGGAAATCCATAAAATATGAAACGACATAAAGAAGAAAATTCATTCACCAAAACTCCAACACCTGACAAAGCACAATGTGGTGTTTGTCATATTCTTCACTGTTTGCTTTAGAGGATATTTTCAAAAATTTTGCGATGTTCTTTTAGTTTTTTTTTTTTTGGAATAATTTTCCAATGCCAACGCAGTAAGGAAATATAAATAACATTCACTTGTCGTACTTTGTAATTAACACTCAATGATACCGAGAGCCTTTTCCATAATTCAGTTCATCATCCTGCAGAGTCCTTTCATCACATGACATGTATTGAACTTGTAATTAAAATTAAAACCTCAAAATGAACAAAAACTCGCTACACTTAGAAAAACTAGTTCTAATTATTATATTTATCTGGACAACTTTTACTTTCAACAGGACGGCGCTACGTGCCACACAAGCAACGAAACCATTGCTCTTTTACGGGAAAAGTTTCCGGACCGTGTTGTCTCTCGAAGAGATGATCACAATTGGCCACCGAGATCTTGTGATTTAACACCTTGCAACTTCTTCCTTTTAGGGTCACGTGAAAGATAAGGTCGATTCAAGATCTCAAAGAGAGAATTCGTGAGGCTATCGAGGCTATCGTGAGGCTATCGTGAGGCATTGGGCAGCCACTTTGCGATTTGGTTATGGAAAATTTCATGAAAATGATATGGTCCTGTAAGCGTGGTCGTGGTGGCCATTTGGCTGATGTTGTTTTTCTTTATTAACGGCATACCTTCCTTTTTATTACGAAATAAAGAATTAAACATCCGATCATTTGTCTCAAAAATTTTCGATTTTTCATGATTTTTTTGTAAAACAAAAAAAATTTGCTATTTTCACGTCAAAAATATATTTTTTGCTATAATTTTTTATTATAACCGCGTGAGTAATTTCGCGTATTGAAAAACGGATTCAGTGTAAATTTAAATTTTCTTATGTTCATTTTAGTAATATCGGACTAACCATTTTTGAGCTATCATTAATTATGTGGAGAAACGTCCAGAACAATTTAGAATTTTACTTAAAAATTTTTCAAAAAAACAAAAACTCTCCATAGAATTTAAATATTGGAGCCACAATACATTAAAAACGAAGAAATAAGGTCCAATCACACCTTCGGACCAAAGAGCGCACCAAACAGTGACTTTTTGTGGATGTAATGGCCTCTCTTCAATTACTCGAGGATTCTCAGAACCCCAAATACGATAATTTTGTTTATTAACATACCCACCGAGTGAGAAATGGTAAAGGGTATTTAATAGTCGGCCCAACTGAACTCATTGTCCTGTTATTTGTTCAAATTACACTTATTGTACTGCATAACCCATTCAAAGTCATCTAAGTAATTTGTTTCATAAATTTCTTTTGAAATGAAAATTTAATTGTCATACAAATACAATGAGCCACCCCACCCCCCGAAACTAAAATGACACATGTGAGCAACCTTTTTTCGGCACACCACATTGTGATGCCTTTTGTGTGTATGGGTATCCTGTCTCTTGACTCTTTACTAGGACCACTTAGGCAAATAATGCGAATGATACCACGCCCTCATAGAAACATATCATCATTTCCCCCCTCCCCTTACCCAAGTGTGTGTGTTAATTTCATTTGTTACTTATTAGACATTCACATATGGAATGTTTGACATCCCTTTAACGTTTTCTCTGTCTGCCTGCGTGTGTGTGCGTGTGTGGAGCAATAAAATACTTTTTGTTTTATGAATTTTTATATGAAAGTGTAGTTAGTGTCTGTCGTTCTGTCGGCCGGTGGGAGTAACAAATGTAATTTTGATCACAAATGGAATGTTTTAATTAATTTATATTGTACGCTTTTAGATTGTTAACTTTTTGGCAAACATGATTTGTAATGTGATTCCAGTGAGTCCATGGAAGTTTCACATGTAATTTGTCAAAATTCAGCGGCTGTATTTTTTTCGTTGACTGCCTTGCAGTTGAGGAGGGAAGATAATGTTCGTGTAAGTGGGGTAAGTAAGTAAGTGAAATGTTCAAAGAATTTACTGTATGTATGGGATAGAAAGTGCGGGGGGAATTGAAATGTATTGTTGTGAAAATGTTATTTGGGGATTAAGATGAGAAATCTTAAGATATTTCTGCAAACTCATACATAACCGTACTGAGTATATGATTGTTGTTCTTTACCAACAGCCAAAAATAAATAGTTAAAAGTGGTCAATAACAGAATATCCGGAAAAAAGTATATTTCAAACAACACATGTACCAATCTGATCCATTTTAAGATTTGAGTCATTTCGGTTGATCCTTAGGTATTTATTTAAGGTACATGAGTATGGGAGCCACATCTACATTTTAAAGCTTAATCATGTTAAATATTGTTTTTAGGGTTTATCCATGTCCATGAGAGAAACATGCAGACTTTCATGTGCTGTCGGTCGGATATTTCAAAGACTAACAAAATCTCATCCTAGATTGCATTTTTGGCTTCTATTCTAAAGCAGAGACAATCAAAAGCGAACTTTTTCAATAGAGGACAGCTAAAGTGTTTTTCTTTTAAGTCAGGAGACAGAATCTATTAGGATGGGTTGCCGTGTGTTTTTACTGAAGTTGCGGAGAAAAGGCGACTGTAATTAAACATAAGAATTAAGAAAAGGCGAAGTCGACGTATGTCAAGCAGTGGACTACAGAATGAAAAATTGAGTGCCGTTTCTTGTCCAAGCACAAAAAAGAACGCTCCTGGTCTGACCGTCCGTCAAGCATCCCAAGCCTCGGTACAAAAAATCGCATGTGGAAAAATCACCACCGTCTTTTGCCGGTTTCAACAAACTGTGTCTAGTCTATCCTCGGGCTAGCGTTGTAATGTCTGTCGTAACCAGTTTCTTGTGCCGTACTCGACAAGCCCATAAAAAAAATGGTACGATTCTTCCGGTATTTCACCTCAATTTTTGTTGTTGCTCTGTGTTATGGAAGTTTTGCGTGCACATGTTGCTGTGGGTGACGACCAACGTCAGTGATTTTTCCATAACTTCAACGATTATGGCAAAAATTTATTAATTAAAAAAATTTAATTTTTAAATTTTTTTTTTTTTTAAGAACAATTTTTTTATATTTTTTTTTAAAAAAAATAAAATATTTTGTTTATATTATTTTTTTAAAAAAAAATAAAATATTTTTTTAAAAATAAATAAAATATTTTTTTAAAAAAAAAAAAATTTCACTTTATTAATTAAGTCCCAAAAATTTATTAATTATAAAATTGAATTTTTTAAAAAAATATTTTTGTATTTTTTTTAAATAATTTTTTTTTATTTTTTTTTGAAAAAAAATAAAAAATATTTTATTTTTTTAAAAAAAAAAAATTTCACTTTATTTTTCACCAAAAATTTATTAAGTAAAAAACTTTTTTAAAAAAATATTTTTTTATTTTTTTAAAATTATTTTTTTTTTTAAAATATTTTTTTAATATTATTTTTTTAAAAAAAAATCAAAATATTTTATTTTTTATTTTATATTTTAAAAAAAAAATAAAATATTTTTTTAAAAAAAAACTCACTTTATTAATTAATTTATTAAAAAATTAAATTTAAATCAATTAATTAAAAAATGAAAAAAAAAATAAAATATTTGTTTTAAAAAAAAAATCACTTTATTAATTAATTTATTAAAAAATTAAATTTAAATTAATTAATTAAAAAATTAAATTTTTAAAAAAATATTTTTATTTATTTTTTTAAATTTTTTTTTTCAAATATTTTTTTTTTTAAATATTTTACTTTTCTTAAAAAAATATTTTTTTTTTTAAAAAAAATATTTTACTTTGTTTTTAAAAAATATTTTCATATATATATTTTTTTAAAAAAAAAAAATTAAAAAAAAATGTTGTAAGAAAAAATGTGACTACAATACAGACCGTTATCTTTCAAATGACCCAAAGCTCATACATATAGGCCAATCCGTTTTACAGCAGCAAGATTTTTGACAAAACACAAAAATTAATTTATAAAATATAAAAAAATAAATATAGTCATTTACCCCCTGTATTCATACAAATTTAAAACAGCTTTACAAACCTTTGTTAAGCTAAATTTGTAATTTGTGTGCCTTTCTTCCAGTTTTTCGCCACTCATGTTAGTTTGAAGTAGTTTTTCGCACTTTTTAGTTTTCTCTCTTTTGGCTCCATTATATTTGTTATGCCCTTCCTCCTTTTATCCCCTAAATGCAGTTGCTGTGCATATTACTACTTCTCGCATTTTGTTATTATTTTTAAACTATTTTTCATTTATATATTCCAGCAGTTTTGAACACTTTTTGTTCGCTTTTCCATTTCTTCCAAAAATTTCCAGTCGATTACAATTGGTTCACACATTTTTGTTTTTCCCCCTTTTGTAACTTTTTTATCCCTCTTTAGTCCCTTTCTATTCCGTTTTGGTGCCATTTTTTGTACTATCTCCTACTCATATCCACTTTTTGTTGCAAAAATTGTCTTTTACACCTTTTTACTGTTTTCCGATTTTTGTATGCCGTTTTGGTACATTTTAGTCCCTTTTTTCATTCCATCTCTAACTCATTTCCACCTGTTGTTGCCCATAATTTATTTCACCATTTTTATAATTTTTCCCCTTTTGTCCATTTTTTATCCCGTTTTGGTACGTTTTATTGTTGCCAAACATTTGTTACACCATTTTTATCGTTTTTCCCCTTTGTTACTTTTTTAATGCGTTTTCGTACACCTTGACCCTTTATCGTCCCTTCTCTAAATATTATCCACTTGTTGTTGCCAAAAATGTGTTTGTTTTCCGATTTTTGTATCCCGTTTTGGTACGTTTCAGTCCCTTTTTCATTTCATCTCTAACTAATTTCCAGCTGTAGTTGTCCAAAATTTGTTTTCCATTTTTTTTTAATTTTTTCCCTTTTGTCCCTCTTTTTATCCCGTTTGGTACGTTTTGAAACTCATTTTCACCGGTTGTTGCCAAATGTATTTGCGGGCCAATTTTCCAATAAAAATCACAATATATAATGATGTTTAATTTTTACGTATTTCAATGAGTTTTGGGTTTGAGTTTTCCCCCGTTTTCCCCAAGTTGTCTCACCTTCCAGTCCGAATTTCTTCTTAGTGGATGTCTACACGGCAACGAATACATACTCCCCAAATTCCATGATTCTAGCTTCAGTCGTTCGGTGAGGACATGACGAACCAGTCAGTCAGTAACCCAAGAATGTTCTATAAGTCTTCTGGTGATCACCTTTTTGGCCATTGGAAAGCACCATCGTATTACTCATATAATCACGAATCCCATTCAATTGAACTAACTTTCCATTTTCTTTAGATTATTTAAACATTCAAAGAAATGATTGTGGCAAAAATCAACACGCGTCCACGTAAAGCAACTATTTGCTTTTTTTTTAAATATTCCCCTCATCCCAAGCCATTACGATGGCAAATACTTTTATAAGGCATTTCGTATCGTTTTCCGTTCAGCTTGCCATTCCCTTCGTCTCCGACCGTAAACCAGCCGTGTCTGCCTTTTCGCCTTTAATGCTTTACATAATTCACCTGCAATGTTGTGTTATCACATTTTGGTCTGGCCTTCACGTTTCATTCTAATCGGGTTTCGTAGTGTTGCACTGGCACTTTTGCGGCACTTTGACACTCACTTTGTTAGTCCCCCACCCTACCCCTGCGTTCTGTTTTCAGTTTCATTCACATTCATTTGGCATCAGTTTCGGTTTTCCAATGGATACGTGTGGCTGGTGATGGTTTGTGGCTGGTATCGGACTAAACGTCATTTAAATGCGTTGCTTTGCTGTCCGGCAATCATTTTGAATGGATTTTGTGTTATTTTATTGTACATTTCCGATATAATTTCTTAAGAGACATTCGCATGGTATTTCAGGGTTTTTTTCTTTAAAAAAAAAAATGCTGCGCTAACAAAGGATTGACACAGAAGTGGTGATGGAGTATTTGAAAGTTACAGGGTCTTCCGATGGTGAGTGGGGATTTTTAGGGTGTGCCACGACACACGTAGTCTTTAGAACTGCAGAAGTTCTATGGAAGAAGTGATGATGGAGTATTTCTAGATTTACAGGGTCTTTCCATGCAGAGTGGGAATTTTTAGGGTATGTCAAGAAGTTCTGAAGGTGTTAACTCTAACGAAGACAAAAAAATCTACGAGGTCAGAATTGCAACCCTCAAGGACACAAATTCAATAAGCCAAGGCTACATTCACCAGGGTCGACGGTTAACACGATATAAAGGAAAAATATATTTCGTATTCGAAAGACTGAGAGTCCGCATTGACTGTATAATTCAAGGCTTACATCCTTAATATAAAAATCTAGTCTTATTTCTCTCTCCATTTTCAATCAAAGTCACTGCTTGGAAACACTGAGAGTCCGCACTGAAAATATATTTCGTATTCGAAAGACTGAGAGTCCGCATTGACTGTATAATTCAACGCTTACATCCTTAATATAAAAACCCAGTCTCATTTTTCTCTCCATTTTCAATCAAAGTCACTACTTGGCTATGTGTCTAAGGCAGCCTTAAATCTCCTCGAACCACAGCAAACACTTTATTAACCAACAAACAATTGAGACCGGTCAGTTCTTAGTTTTCAAATTAAAATGTCTATTAAAATTTCATAAATTTTTACCACAACCTTAAGCATATTTTCGCACTCAATTGTTCCAATTGCAGACAATTGCAAAACAATAGAATGGGGTCATAACCTCACATGGCCTCCGACCACCTACCACACCAAGGGCTATTCGTCATCATAGCACTGCTTGCATTCTCCAACAGCTTAACTTGAACAAAAGGTCTCTCACATGCCCGGAACCCAACTGTAAACTACAACAAAGACGCAGAAGAAAGAATTGCAAGTCTCAGCCACCGCCCGCCCCCAAACAGATTCACACTGCCGATGCCTTAACAAGGAAATGCCCAAAATATGTCAAAGCGGTTAGCCAATGCAACCGAACGAATGTGAAGGGATTGATGTCCCTGTTTTTCGTTACAGAGTGGAGGGCAGGGTGTGACTGGTCATTGTGTGTGTAGCAACAACCTACAACAATTGCAGTGTATTTAGAAATTTGTTCAAGTCATTGTACAAGTTTGCTGGTGCGAAGGAGGTGTTGGCAGCGCCGGTCTGATCCAGGGTCTGGGTCAGTGTAAATTCAACAAGTTGGGTTTCTTAATGCATTCGCAAAGTAAAGTTAAGTAAATGATTTGCCCGAGCAGAATGGCATTTGGCTTAACAATAGCCCCAGCCAGCAATGGCATTTTGTATTGTTGTGTTGTGTTGGGCGGAGATGAGGAGGATTGTGTGTGGATTTTTCGAAAAATGTTTTAAATTCTTAATTGAACTGGTAGTCTTGGTGTAATTGAATGATTTCACTGATTAAAAGCACTGAGAACAATTTGAGAACAGTTTATAGCCTGTAAGCTTGTCGCCAGACATTTTAAATCAGGAGGTACTGAATTTGATTTCAGTCCAATTCTAGAATTCAAACTCACCAGGGATGTCCGATCTACACCCTCAGCTTTAGCGAAAAACTGATATGTTTAGACGTTTGATACCCAAAAATTTGACTGCAACGAACCAGTAATTCAATACGCGAACAAAAAATATAGACAAGAGTAGAACGTAGACTGGGCCTATGAACACTTCCAGCGTTCCGGCGATTTCTTTCAAGTCTGGTACTTTGCGTGGAGACTTATACACCAGAGTAACGCTCTCGCTCTCAATCTGTTGTAGGCCGTCATTCACTGCATTTCTTTGGGCTCCTCCTAAGTTATGTTCTTTAATTATTTTTCTCTGTGTGCAATTGTAGTCCTTCTCTGAAAATATCACATTGATTTGCATCCGTCAAAAAGTCAGTTTATATTTTCTCTTCACACTCAGAGACATCTCACACAGATCCGCAAACAATAGCACTTCCGTTCAAAGCCGGAACTGGAAAGGGAATATATCTCACTTAACTCGATTTGCATTCGTACTGCACTTGTCTATGACTTGATAAGGATAAATGGGAATATAAACAATTGAATTAAAACGTAAGACCATCAGTGCAGTGCATTTTGCATTCACCAGCAACGTGGGTGTGTGCTGTGGGTGCGGGCAGACATCATCCCTGATGTTCGCATGGCACACGATACGAAGATTACGTTTTAGACTGCCGCCATAACAATGGAAACGACTGATTTGTCGAATTAATTGAAGGCAATAGAAACTGTTGGATGTAGTGAGACATACGTAGAATTTAAGAGATTTGGTGTTGTTTTAATAAACTGCATAAATCTAAGGATCTATCGATAAATTTGTTTCTAATTCTGTCATAGGGCTCTATAAGAAATTCCCCCAAAAAAAAAAAACAGAATTCTCCAAAAAAAATCTCATACATATTTTTTGATGGAATTTTCAGAATTTTTATGTAATATTTCATTTTCTGTTTTTGGGCTATTTTTCATAACAGAAGTCGACTATAACTATATTTTTCTTTGCACAAAAAAATTAAGAATTCCCAAAAAAAAAAAAAATGTCATACAAAATTGGGATTTTTTTGTTGTGAATTTTTCATAATTTTTGGGTAGAATTTTTTTTTTTTTTTTTTGGTATTTTTATAATAATCATACTTTTTTATTTGACAAAAAAGAAAAATAAACAATACCCAACAAAAAATCTTATACAAAGTTCATTCATTCATCAAGTTTCATTATGAATTTTTCATAATGTTTAGGTAACATTTCCTTTTTTTGTTCTTGGGCCATTTTTCATCATAATAGAAGTCAATTATAACCAAATTTTTCTGTGCACAAAAAAAAAAAATTCACAAAAAAAATCTCATTCAAAGTTGGTGAATGTTTCATTATGAATTTGAAGTTTTAGGTAACATTAAAATATAAACACATAAAAAATATTTTTTTTTCATGATATTTCTTTTTTATTAGTAAAGTTTGAACGTTGACATTATGTGTGAAACGCTACATCATTTAAATGACCACCACGCGAAGTGTCGCAAGCATTGATTCTTTTGAGGTAATTTTGGATCACTTTTTGTCATATATTGGGCGGTATCTCAGCCATAACTTGACGACTGTTGGTTCTTAAGTGCTCAAGATTTAAACGTTTATCTGCATAAACCCTGTCTTTAATTAGAAAAAAATTGGTTTAACAACTTAGTTTGACAGATGTCAAATTCCAGCCCTATACTTTTGAAACCACGAAATGGATAACCCTATATGGATATAACCCGTCAGACTGTCCTGGGCTCAACGCGATTGATTTGCTATGTGGTTTTAAACGGAGTCTATAAACAGGTACTGCGGGTGGTCAGGAGCTCTTAGAATTTGTGTCTGTTAGCTGTGGTTTACCACCAAAATCGGAGAAAGTTCAAAGTAAAATTGTAATTTGCAACCAACTGCATGGTTGAGGCATTCTCGACAATCTGAACGAACTCTTATACAACATTCGGTTTCTTGACACTTACGATCAGTAGACTCTGTCTGACAAATCACCAAGAATATATTTACGCTTCAAATTATCCCAATTTACTTTGTAATTTATAATAATTTTTTTTTGGTGTATTTTTCATAAAAAGAATTCCCCAAAAAAAGTTCATACAAAATTGAAACAATTTTCATTGTGAAAAAATCCCCATTTTTTTTAATTTTTCATAAATTTTTTTTTTAATTTTTTGCTTTTCGGGCATTTTTCGTAACAGAAGTCAACTATAATCATATTTTTCTTTATAATGTTTTTTTTTTGGGTACTTTTCATAAAAAGAATCCCCCAAAAAAATTTCATACAAAATTGAAAAAATTTTCATTGTGAAAAATTCCCCATTTTTTTTTTTGGAATTTTTCATAATTTTTTGGTAACATTTCATTTTTTTCTTTTGGGGCATTTTTCATAACAGAAGTCAATTATAACAAATTTTTTTAACAATGTTTTTTTTTGTGTATATTTTATAAAAAGAAATTCCCAAAAAAAATTCATATAAAATTAAAAAAAATTTCATTGTGAAAAATTCCCCATTTTTTTTTTAATTTTTCGTAATTTTTTTGGTAGCATTTTATTTTTTGTGTGTTTGGGGCATTTTTCATAACAGAAGTCAATTATAATTATATTTTTTTTTTTATAATGTTTTTTTTTACAAAATTGAAAATTTTTTCATTGTGAAAAATTCCCCATTTTTTTTTTTAATTTTTTGGTAACATTTCATTTTTTGCTTTTAGGGGCATTTTTCATAACAGAAGTCAATTATAATTATATTTTTTGTTTGTGTTTTTTTTTGGGTATTTTTCATAAAAAGAAATCCACAAAAAAAATTCATATAAAATTAAAAAAAATTTCATTGTGAAAAATTCCCCATTTTTTTATTTTTTGGAATTTTTCATATTTTTTTGGTAACATTTCATTTTTTGCTTTTGGGACATTTTTCATAACAGAAGTCAATTATAACAAATTTTTTTTAACAATGTTTTTTTTTGTGTATTTTTTATAAAAAGAAATTCCCAAAAAAAATTCATATAAAATTAAAAAAAGTTTCATAGTGAAAAATTCCACATTTTTTTTTGGAAGTTTTCATAATTTTTTGGTAGCATTTCATTTTTTGCTTTTGGGGCATTTTTCATAACAGAAGTCAATTATAATTATATTTTTTTTTATAATGTTTTTTAGGGGTTATTTTCATAAAAAGAACTCCCAAAAAAATTTCATACAAAATTGAAAAAATTTTCATTGTGAAAAATTTCCCTATTTTTTTTTGAATTTTTCATAATTTTTAGGTTACATTTAATTTTTTTGTGTTTGGGGCATTTTTCATAATAGAAGTCAATTATAATTATATTTTTTTTATAATGTTTTTTTTGGATGTTTTCCATAAAAAGAATCTCCCAAAAAAATTTCATATAATATTGAAAAAAATTTCATTGTGAAAAATTTTCCATAGAACCGTCTACTCTACTCCGAGGGACGGGAGGGACTTTTCGGAAAGCTTTTATGAAATCCACCTTCTATGTATTCCAATTCCTGGAATATTAGCGAGTCCTCATTTCGACGTCTGTCGGTTGTTGTGAGTTTCTGTTTCTGCAGACAAACGTATTTTCTTGTTTCACCAAACAAATTTATGCATATAAATTATACCGATATCTAACCAAAGTGTTGTTGTGTGTGTGTGTGTTTTTTATTTGTAATATGTCTGCCTCAAAGCCATAAATCATAATTTCAGTTGTTTTCTGTCCGAATTTAAAAGTTTTAAATTATAGCCTCTTTGCACAAAACATTTTTCTCTTTCTTCTCGTTCAACTGAAAATGCACTCAGAGCGAAGCGATGTGAATGATTGTTGGACTATTGCGTTGATTTTATCATAAATCAGTGTTAATTACTATCAAATCGTAAAGGTTAATTATTCGTGTTCGGTGCTGGGTAATTGTTAAGTTAATAATAATAATGACTTTTTGTAACCACATTTGGACTAGAGCAGCTTGTAAATGGAACCGCACGCAATGTCGACGTAGAGTAATTCATGTGCGTAAATGTGGTGGGTTTAATGTTATGGGAGGTGTTTCAGATATATAGAAATAGTGTTGGAGCCACCTTCAACATTATTTTGAGAGCTATGCTGGCATTTTGATGTTGTCAAGTTCTTATCTTGAGCCATTGGCTTGACTTCAAAGCGGCATCTGAAATACTGTGGCAACGGAATAGTCAAGGGGACAGACGACCTAAATATGTTTTGCAGTAGTATTTGCTCTGTTGAGCATTCTCAGAACCTTCTTAGACAAAACCAACTGATCTCTATGTAAAATCCGAATGCGAATTGAGTGTCCGTTTTGTCCCCTCACGTATAGTTTTCGAGTTTTTTTCAAACATGCACAATTTGATAAATGTATATAGGAAAATATATATCCC
This sequence comes from Hydrotaea cyrtoneurina, assembly GCA_958296145.1. Lineage (NCBI taxonomy): Eukaryota > Metazoa > Arthropoda > Insecta > Diptera > Muscidae > Hydrotaea > Hydrotaea cyrtoneurina. The sequence goes on along the minus strand of OY282514.1, from coordinate 26,060,746 downwards.
GAAAATAGAATAAAAAACTATAGTTCAGGTTTCTCGGAAAATATGAAAAGGTTTTCAATTAAACAATTGGCTTTACCATCCCAAAACCTCGTACACACACACGTCTGTTTAGTAGATCAGGGTGTACCAAATCAAAATCCCTTACTAAAATTCGAAAATACATTTCTCGAAAAAATGGGCATTACTACAAATTTGGCATATCGTTAAGGGAGACCGTCTAAATACATCAAATTCTTAAAGAGCACTTTGACATCCGCATTATTCTGTTTCAGTTCAATGTTGAATTAATGGCATTTCAGGCACACTCGTAGTCCACATTCAATCTGTTTTGTTCGACTTTTCTGTTCATTGGACAAAATGTATTCATACGGTTTGCTTGCGACACAAATGAACAAAAAGGAAATGTTTTAAATTGATTGCTGCAAATTACTTTAATTTACTCACTGACTTTTTGATAACAATAACAACAACAGCTACAGCTACAACAACAACAACAACAGCCAACATACGTAAATCCTTTTAAACAACACCAGCAACATCGGCGAATTAGTGCTTATCTCACAAAAACCGAAACGTACCAAACGAATGGACACATACAGGCGGACGGACGAACCGATGGACAGACAGACAGACAGACACCGACCAACATATGGATGTTAGCCTAAGCTTTAATATTTTAAATACTCGTACACTCCGTTCACCTACTGCCTGCCGGCCTCCTGTTCGAAACAAAATATCGCACAACGATAGAGTGGCGGCAGACACACAGAGAGAGAGAGAGAGAGAGGAGATGGGATGAAATGGCCCAACAGAATTCCAGCCGTATATGGATTTGGAAATAAAATTTATAGCCATCATTGATGAATTTGAAATGTTTACAAATTGCAAATGCACAAACATCAGAAAAAACAACAACAAGAAGCAAAGAAAAAAAAAAGCTGAGCAGAAAAACTGAAAACCGTATGTGTGGCATAGGAAGAGAAAGAGAAGCCTTGTCGTTCATGTCATGTGATACCTAAACAGCAACCAGCACCAGCACCAGCCACAGCCACACAGAGTTGTGATCTATACGATGGACGGACATACGGCGGCCACCAGCCAATCCATTCCCCGCTCCCACTGAGTTGCACGGAGAGGAGCCGAGCGGTGTAGCGTATAGACAAATACACATTTACTGGCTAAGCCGCGGCCTTAGTAGCTTTCCAGGAGAAACATACTGACAAACAATCAAAGGAGCTCCACTTTGAGCGGAGTACCATGAACAAAAAAAACGTTAAATCTTGCTAGAATTGCTTAGGCCGAATCATGAGTACACTATTCTATTGTCTGAGAGAATACATTTTAAAAAATCTAATTAAATAATTACGAATTTTTGGAGTCGTAAATGAGCCCTATCAGGTCTCGGTGGGAGATGGAGCGAAATGGCTACACTTAAACAAAAATAAATAAATTTAAAGAGGGTGAATTGTCAAAGAGAGCAAATATTAAAAAATGGAATTTAATTTTACGAATTCTTATCAGATATCTTAAGTAGGCCTAGTGAAGTGAGCCCAATCAGGTCTCGGCGGGAAATGGAGCGAAATGGCTACACTTGAACAAAAATAAATAAATTTAATGAGGGTGAATTGTCAAAGAGAGCAAATATTAAAAAATGGAAATTAATTTTACGAATTCTTATCAGATATCTTAAGTAGGCCTAGTGAAGTGAGCCCTATCAGGTCTCGGTGGGAAACGGAGAGATAAGGCCAATGACCACAATGAAAACAAATTAATAAATTTAATGAGGTGAATTGTCTTAGAGAGTAAATATTAAAAAATAAAATTTATTAATTACGAATTTTTAATTGGAATCCTAAATAGGCCTGGGAAAGCTGATCTCAGTGGGCAACGGCAAAAGGCAACACTAAAAACAAATTAATAAATTTAGTGAGGTGAATTGTCTAAGAGAGTAAATATTAAAAAATAAAATAAAAAAAAATAATAAATTTAATGAGGTGAATTGTCTTAGAGAGTAAATATTAAAAAATAAAATTTAATAATTACGAATTAATATTAAAAATCTTAACTAGGCCTAAGAGCCCTATCATCTCTCAGTGGGAAATAAAGCGAAAAGGCAAGTGGCCACACTTAAAAAAAAAAAATTAATGATAGTAAATATTAAAAAATTGAATTTAATAATTTCGAATTATTATTAGGAAATTTAAATAGGCCTGGGAAAGCTGACAGGGCACCTCTCAGTGGGAAATGGGGCGAAATGACAATGGTCATACAAAAAAAATTATTACAGGGTCCGCCAGATAACTTTTTTTATGAAAATTCTATAAAAAAAAATACTGGATATTTTCAGAAATTTCTTTTTTTATATGAAAGTACAATCCTTCCGGTTAATAATGGAAAATAATTTCATTGAAATGGCTGCCTCGGCTGGCCATGCAGTAGCCTAACGACATCAGCTCTGCGGCTCTGAGGCCGCAAAACATCGAGTGTAGTTTCGGCTGTGTGGCACGTAGCGCCGTCCTGTTGAAACCAAATGTTGCCAATATCCTCCTCTTCAATTTTTGTAAACAAAAATTCGTTCAACATGGCCCGATAACGAAAATAACGAAATAGGCACTAGTTGAAAAAAAACGTTAGATGCCGGACCCTTTAAATTCAAGGAAAACGTATTCAAATTGAGTAAATTTAATCTTCATATGGCACCGACTATAACTTTACTCGATTTAACAACTACTTACTTACTTCAAGTACGAAGAAATTCCAAGCATTCTCGAATCGTGTACAATGTACAGGGTTTTCCAACAAGAGGTGTTATTTTGGTATTCAAAGAAAAATTGAATTTTTTTGAGATAAATGATCAAATTGTTATTTCATAATAAAGATGAAGGTATGCCGTTAATAATGAATCGGCAACATGAGCCAAATGACACGACCACGCTTAGAGGACCATATCCTTTTAATGTAATTGTCCATAACCAAATGGCGGCCCTATGTCATCGATAGCCTCACGAATTCCATCCTTCGATAGCCTCATGAATTCTATCCAAAGGAAGAAGTCGCAAGGTGTTAAATCACAAGAACTCGGTGGCCAATTGTGATCACCTCTTCGGGAGACAACACGGAAACATTTTAGTTTTGCGAACTCTGACTGCAAGATTTTCACCATTTTTGTAGTGAATTTTTTCCAATACGTTGTTGAAGCGTGTATCGTTCCATTTTTAGTAATGGCGTAGCTTCTACTTGTCAAATGTCAAAGTATAAAAGCTTCAAAAATGACATCTACCGAAATACCGGGTGATTCAAAATAACACCCGTTGTTGAAAACCCCTTTATATATTTGAGGGACAATTTGTTTGCTGGAATTTGTTAAAATCACCATTTTTTTCTCAGCGTCTACAACTGAGAAGAATTTACTACACCAAAGTACTCTATTCTCCTCATAATTGAATTGAATAAATTTCTGGTCTCGATTTGAGTTTGTTGTGGAACTAGATTTTGTAAGAAAAATCCCACTCGCAATTGCAATAGAAAACACATAAACAGACAAAAGTATTCTACTCCATAGAAATATACAGAAATTTATTAATTCTGCTTTGATAATTGACTCTGATTCATCAGACGTTGTACCAGTTAAAAGAGGGCATGGATTGCTTGCATAATATCGGGGACATTCATGGCAGGCCACTAACAAGTCTAAGGCGTCAACTCTCCGCTTGGAGGTGGACAATTGCCAACGAAGAGACACGAGTACAGAACTTAGTTTAGTTGGCTCTACAACCTCTTGTGGAAATCGGTCTGCTTAATAAATTAATTACAACCACTTCGATCTTTTTTGTGTTACCAAGAATGTCTCAATGAAATCTTCCACTTGGCCCTTTCACCCGAGTCTCGGTTTTCCCTATCTGCACCTTCCATGGCGATCGTTGTCCAAAGACTGTCGGGTTAAAGCTTTCTGGAGCGTATCGCACTTCATAAGAATGTTACAAATGCCTGGATAAACCCAAAACACCCATAGCAGCCATCGCTGAAGACAACAGAAAAAGAAGCAGCATTTGCTGTTTGCCGTTGTATGGTTAAATGCTTTCGCGAATTGATTTTTGGTGTAAACGATGTGCAATTTTAATGGATTGCAAAACAGATAAGAAGTGAAAAAAGCATTTCTCGTCTACTCTCGTACTACTGCTTAACAAATCCATATACACGCTTATACACACACACACACAGAGACTCACACACACTGTCTTTTTGTGACTTCAGAAAAGGCAGCAGAAAAAAAAAGGGATCAAAGTCATGTTCTACTGCATTTGTGGAAGTTTTAATTGAATTTACTTTGATTTTGTCACGCCGTACAATGTTTCCGCAAAGCAAATGTTTTGACATAATGTCCGATACCTTCTGCTCATTTCGAAAATGAGAATCTCCGGTGAGAGGCCAATGCCTTGTGGTCGCTATTGTCTTTGTATTTATAATAATAAGTGGTCCGAAGGGATAACATTCGCGATATAGTTTGGCATAAGCGATTGAAATTGAATTTGAAGTTATTTGGAAATGAATTGTTTTTGGAGTGATGGTTGGCCGAGTGTGTTAGGGTCAAGGACTTATGTTCAGCAAACTCTGAAAAGAAAATTAAAGTTTTTCAAATTTCAAAATCTGTAAAAAGGTTTTTAATATAAAAAGTTTTTTTTTAATATGCAAATGTGTGAAAAAAAGGTAACAAAAATTAAAAAACAATTCTTTCCCTCCTAAAATCTTTATAAATAAAGAAAATAATAAAAACTACAGACTCTTTGCGGTGTTAAAACAATTAGTTCCTGTGTGTGTCAAGGACTTATGTTTGATATTTATACAGTTCGACTAATATAAAAAATTCAAATTAATTTTTTTTTTCAATATCTGAAAAAGTGAAAATTTTTTAATATAAAAAAGAGAATTTTTTCAAATTAATTTCTTTTCAAAATCGGGAAAAAGTGCAAATTTTTAGTATGAAATTGCAATATGAACAATTTTGTTAAAAGGTGTGAAAAAAAAAATTAAAAAAAAATACAAAATTTATATTCCCCCTAAAATCAAAAAAAAACATACAAGAAGTAGTCAACATGGCAAATATTTCTAAAATCTATCAAAAGAACCGATTTTAAATGTTAAAACCGTAAAATAATCGCCCTCTCATTGCCAACCACAATTTTTTTACAGAACTGGAAAATGTTTACTAGATTTAAAATTAGAGACTTTATGCCAATGGAATTGGATTCTGGGCCACTGTCAGGCCTTAAAACACTTCGTCGCTGTGTGTGTGAGTGTGTATAACTAAAGGTCAAGGACTTATGTTTGATATTCATACAGTTCGACTAAAATAAAAAATACAGATTAATTTTTTTCAAAATCTGAAACAGTGACAATTTTGTAATATCCAAAAAAAGGGAATTTTTTCAAATTATTTTTTTTTCAAAATCTGAAAAAAGTGAAAATTTTTAGTATGAAAAAAAAAGTTGTTTTTTCAAATTGCAATATGAACAATTTTGTTAAAATCGGTGAAAAGGAAACTTTAAAAAAAAGAAATACAAAAATATGTTTCCCCCTAAATCAAAAAAAAAACATACGAGAAGTAGTCAACTTGGAAAATCTATCAAACGAACCGATTTTAAATATGAAAACCTTAAAAAACCTTTGCCAACCACAATTTTTTTTTTCAAAATCTGAAAAAAGTGAAAATTTTTAGTATGAAAAGAAAAGTTTTTTTTTTTTCAAATTGCAATATGAACATTTTTGTTAAAATCTGTGAAAAGGAAACTTAAAAAAAAGAAAAAAAAAATTTGTTTCCCCCCTGAAATCAAAAAAAATCGAAAAGTAGTCAGCTTGGGAAATATTTCTAATATATTTTCGTTGGACCGATTTTGAATACTAAAACCTTAAAATAATCGCTCACACCTTGCCTAAAACCATTTTTTTACAGAACTCAAAAATGTCGTGTAGATCAAAAATTACAGACTTTTTGCCAATGGAATTGGATTCAGGATCAATGTGCGGTGTTGAAACACTTCGTCCCTGTTGGTGTGTGGCAAAAAAAATACAAAATTTCTTTTCCCCCTAAAATTAAAAAAATACCAAAACTAGTCAGTTTGCGAAATATTTCTAAAATATATCCAATTAGCGGATATTGAATTCTAAAGCCATAAAATAATCGCTTACACCTTGCCTACAGTTAATTTTTTACAGAACTCACAAATGTTGAATATATCAGAAATGAGAGACTTTTGCCAAGTTAAAACACTGCGTACCGAAGAAAAAAAATAAAAATTCCAGAATTTTTGCCAAAGATATTGGATTCAGGACCACTGTGCAGCGTACCGGTCTTTTAAAACTATTCTAAAGAGTATTGAGTGTTTCGTATTTGGTGATGGCGATTATTACATTATTTTTCTCCCATATTCTGTCTTTCGATAACCAGTCCCAATAAGATAGTAATGTTTGCTTTACAAAACCAACAAACAAATTTTAATTTGACCACTTTCCAATTGACATTGTTATTGCCGGATTGTTATAATAATTGCAAATGCTTAAAACCCCCTGTTTGCATACATCCTTTGGCACCTTTCAGTAATTGTTTCATTTACGTAACACAGTCAAATATGTAATCAAAAAACAACGCCCTACTCCCCACTCTAGGGATGGTCACTTTTCATAATAACGCCGTGCACACACACACAAAAATGTCAATTAAAATATTTGCAAATATTTTCATAAGCACACCAACCACACACCCCTCCCCCCTCCATTGAAGCATCCTGGGAGTGAGTGGAGCTCCAGCATCATCTTCACCTTGTAATTTGCATTCATTTCATATTCATATTTTATCATTATTCCTCTCGTGCTTTTGTTGTCTTTTTTTGATGGCATTTTGTGCAAAAAATGTACACCTTTTTTTTGTGGTTCATTGTCGTCGCAGTCATTCATAATAAAATTGGAAATTCCCTACAAAGATGAGACGACATCCAAAAAAAAAAACAGTAGCCCAAGCGAAGGACATCGGACACCAACCAGAGAAGAATGAAACATTTTTGCATTACAAACTTTTTTAATTAATTAACTCTTGACATTGTGCTGGCAAAAGAAAAAAAAAAGAGACTGAAAAAACCGTAGCCAACCGAAATCGTGTCCTTTTTTCTGAGGCGCATATGAACATTTTTATTTTCTGTTTTTACTTTACTCTGTATATTTGTATCCTGTATCCTTCGCGAAGGACTGTGTCTAAAATGAAAATAAATATTTGCGTTCATTCCTTTTGCATGGGCAAAAAAAAAACGTGATAATATATTTCTTAGGCTAATGTTATAATTATAAATTCTATTATCCTGATTTTAATCTAAGTACGAGTATATCATGGGTTGGCCCATTTGACATGGTATTCTGTAGTAACTTGGAGGAGTATGCAAGACATGGTAATTATGTATGCAGGATTGACGTTACAGTGGAGGTAACGTCAAAGTTGCGAGTCATGAGATTCCATTTTAAGGGACTACACTACTAATTCAAGACAGACTAACCTTATAACCAAAAACAAAATTATAAAATACTAAATAATTTTTTTTAATAATGTAAAGGTTATTTATTGAATCTTGTGCTTATGACCCAAAATAATTTATTAGTTTAGTGAATCTGCTGCTTGGGAGCTAAAGAATAATTTTATAAAACCTCAAAATGTTGGCCAAGAATACCTCAGCAGTAGCATCCAGAAGAATTGGCACTACACGCTGAAAAATCTGTGAAAAATCAAATGTTTGCACACAAGTAAATCGCGTCTTTGGAGCTTCTATCAAGTAAAGCTTACTTGCTTGCAAATAAAGTTTATTTGGCTGCAAATAAAGTTTATTTGGCTGCAAATAAAGTTTATTTGGCTGCAAATCAAGTGTATTTGGCTGCAAACTTCGTTTATTTGGCTGCAAATAAAGTTTATTTGGCTGCAAATAATGTTTTTTGGCTGTAAATAAAGTATATTTGGCTTCAAACAGCGTTTATTTGACTGCAAATATAGTTTAGTTGGTATCAAGTAAAGCTTATTTGCTTGCAAATAAAGTTTATTTGGCTGCAAATAAAGTATATTTGGCTGCAAATAAAGTTTATTTGGCTGAAAACATCGTTTATTTGGCTGCAAATTTAGTTTATTTGGCTGAAAATAAAGTTTATTTCGCTGCAAACTTCGTTTATTTGCCTGCAAATTAAGTTTATTGGTATCAAGTAAAGCTTATTTGCTTGCAAATAAAGTTTATTTGGCTGCAAATAAAGTTTATTTGTCTGCAAATAAAGTTTATTTCGCTGCAAACTTCGTTTATTTGCCTGCAAATTAAGTTTATTGGTATCAAGTAAAGCTTATTTGCTTGCAAATAAAGTTTATTTGGCTGCAAACTTCGTTTATTTGGCTGCAAACTTCCTTTATTTGGCTGCAAATAAAGTTTATTTGGCTGCAAATAAAGTTTATTTGGCTGCAAATTTAGTTTGTTTGGCTGCAAATAAAGTTTATTTGGCTGCAAAATTAATTCGTTTTGTCACAAAAATGTACACACATTTTAGCGTTTTTATTTAAACAAACTCTTAAGTTTTAAATAATTAACAATTCAAAGTTAACTTTAAAATTTAAAGAGAAAATCGCACTTTGCCAAAAATTAAAACACCAAAATTATTTGTAAATATATGTTTTAGGCACATACAAATGATTTTAATTTTCTCAAACATATCTTGGCTAATTTGTATCCTTGACCATATTTCGTCACATAGTTTTTGGTAAAAAAAAAGTCGCACATAAAATTACAGGCCATCAAAAAAGTTTGCAAATTGAAACTTTAGTCGCACAGCGGTAACACTGGCCACGACACAAGATGGTGCCTCCGATAATAATGTTTGGCTGTACTCTCAACAGTCAAAAACCCTGATCATTTATCTTGCATTCGAGTAGAACACACTCTTAACATAACGCAAGAACTTTTTGCATGACTAAATCATGACTGCTTCCATTACTCGAATGTTAAACAAATTACAACATCTCAGAATTCAACCAACTTGCACAGTAAATATTTAAGTTACTGACCGACCTTTCATGCCGTACAGCACCATTTCAACTGCAGCATTGAGATTCATTCATATGCCATCAGCGTTTAACATCGCTCAAAGGAAACTGACAAGCCAACGACGAATAAATACCAATAAATTCCGAGTGGCAGGAAAAATGAAACGAAACATTCACTGGTTTTGAACAACCACCGAAATACAACAAGAATCAAATGAAAAGTCATATTTCATAAATGAATATAACGAACGAGCAGATAATAATTTATATTAAAATTGACATGTCGGCAAGCGGGCAAGAAGACACCTTCTTCTTCCACACTCACTCACCCACACACAGAGACTCCCTCACCACCCATCTACGGATGCTGAAAATGCGAAAACTTTCTGATAAGATTACGTGAAAAACGCACAAATTGAAAAATATATGAATGAATGTAAGGATGAATATACGAAAAGGCGAACAAATGAAATGAAATGAAATCAAATTGTAAAATTAATGTTTCTTTCAAAATGAGAAAAGGCATATTCCTCATAACATGTTGCTGATGCTGGCTGATGCCCACCATGCCCATGTCCTGTATGTTGTTTTTATCACTTTTTGCTGCTCAGTTCAGATTGCCAAAAAAAAAAAAAAACAGAATATCAACAAAAACACAAAACTTTGTAAATCATGAAGTAAAACAATTTATCTTGTGTAACATGAGTTTTTCCAACGAAAGAAAAAAAATCCCATTCCACCCCCTTTCCATTCCGTTTTCAGCCTCAACCACCACTCTTACTTTACACGGTACTTTAACAAGTAAAACAGCCGTAAATCCTGACATTTACAGTGGCTTTGTAAGGCAATACTCGTATTCCATTTTTCAAACCCCCCACCCCCTGCGGGGTTTTCAATCTGTTTTGTTGTTGCATGATGTTCATGCAAACACTTTTCATTTGTTTAAGGGTGCGAAACAAAAGTGTTGCGCTCGATTTGGGTAACAATGAATGAAAGGAAAAAAATATAAACAGAAATACCGACGCATCTTCCTAATCATTAAATGTGCAACATTTGAAATGTAGTTTTCGGTGCACCGAAATCCCAATTTTAGATACCATGGTCGAAACTATTGAGCTAGCGTGTTAATTCAACCAGAATAAGTGTTGGATAGGGGAATTTTATGTTTATTGCGTCCACATAAATAAGTGAGTAAGTAAGTAAGATTCTCCATAAATTTAAGAGTCTTGCCTCTCAAGATTAATTTCTTAACTATTTCCGAGGTTTGACAAGCTGTACAACCACCAATATCGAGTTAGGAACATAATGAAAAGTGTTCAGTGTGTCTATATAAACCAGCTAAACTGTTTAAGGAGTAAGTCGAAGAACAGCTTTCCTGAGAAATTCTAGGAAAGTTAAATCCTTAAAAGGGTCAAGGATTTAATTCCTTTAAATTGCTCTCCTACAAAATGATACACAGAAAAAAAAGACAACCAAAAAAATTCAATGAAAATATTTGTACAAGAATTTCATCACTTCTCAATGAAACTTTTCGTTAATATGCAAAAAAATTTGATGAAATGTATCAACAAAACAATTCATCAAATATTTGGATATTTTTAATGAATTTTTTTGTTGATCCCATTTATCAAATTTCGTTTTAATATTTTTAGCATATTTACGAAAAATGTTATCAAATGTTGACAGAAATTTGATAAATTGAATCGACAAAAAATGTTATATTTTTTATGATTTGTATTTTGGTTATCTAATTTATAAAATTTACAATTTTTTTTTGTAGATATGCGAATTTTTTCATCAAAAATATTTTTGATAAACAACCTACAAATTATTTTGTTGAATGTGAATGATTTCATCAAAAATATTTTTAATGAACGACATAAAATTTTTTTTGTATACCTAAAGGGTGTTTTTTTATTGAGGTATAGAACTTCGAATTGAAATAAAACACAAAAAAATCGTTTTAATGTCCATCAATTTGGCTTTATTGGAAGGATAATTTTATGCCATTAATGTTTAAATACGATTTCGGGCATGTGGCCGCCGTGGCTGGCTCGAATAAAGCCAATTCTACAGGTCCAATTTTCAACCACTTGTTGGAACCACAACTCATCCACATTCATGCCATCCAATTCGGGAACAAAATAGTCGGTTATCATGGCTCTATACCGGTCTCCATTAACGGTAACTGACTCTCCAGCATTATTTCGGAAGAAGTATGGCCCAATGACTCCACCAGCCCATAGAGCACACCAAACAGTCAGTTTTTGTGGATGTAATGGCATAAAATGGACGGAGCTTGCGGTGAACTTCGCGAACTGAACCATTACTTTCGAAATAAATTTGCACGATTTGCAAGCGTTGTTCTTTTGTCAACCTGTTCATGATGAAATGGCAAACCAAACTAAATATTAATCGCTTGACATCTGACAAAATGGCCGCCAGTTAAAAAAGTGATGCCAACTTAAAGTTCTATACCCCAATAAAAAACACCCTTTATATGAAACTTTCTTCATCAAAGATATTTTTGATAAACAGTATACGAATATTTTCTTTAAGTTGACAAATTGTTGTATCACAACATTTTCAATGAATTTTTTGTTTGAATTCGTGGATATTTTCATTGAATCAAAAAAAATTTTTTTTTCTGTGTATGACTTGGAATTACCACAGATATTTTCGACAGAACTTAGGTACATGTTTGTGTCCTAAGGCAAGTCTTTCCTATTAAATAACATTTGTCTGAGTAGATCTTTAATTTTTTTTTTTTTGAAGGCCAATTTTAGCGTAAGGAAATTAGGGTATCGGAAGGAGGAAAGGGGAAGTAGTGTTTATTGACATTTGTTTTGAATTTCAGAATGTCACAACTGGCAGGAAACACATTTGCTGAAGGAATATTCTACATACGAACGGTTCGGCTGAAGAAGGAATTTTCTCTATAGTGCGTCGTCCGGTCAACCGGCCATAGCCGTATAGCCGAGAATTCCGGCTAAATGTTCTAAATTCAGGCCCCACTCACAAATCGTCGCCAAATCGCGATTAAGTGAGTCATTCATCGTTTGCCTTTTGTCCTCGACATCAAGAGGACCTGGCCGATGTTCAAATGAGTATGAATGACAGAGGATGAGAGAGTCATCCGCAAAGGAGTAGATTGGGTTCACAGTCTGATCCCACAGGTCGTCAATGAAAACAGATTACTTGGGATTACTACAAAAAATCTGGAAGGATCCAAAGTAATCTCTGAAAGTAGTCGGATTATTTTCTGATTACTTTTGATTATTTGTAGTAATCGCATGTAATCGGGATTACTTTCAGATTATTTGCAATTATAATCAATTATAAGTCTTGAGTAACTGAATATAATCAGAAAGAATCAAAAGTAATCTCGGAGTGTAGTCAGATTATTTTCTGATTACTTTTGATTCTTTTTGATTATTTCAGGTAATCGCATGTAATCCGGTTTACTTTTAGATTATTTGTAATTGTAATCAATTATAAGTCTTGACTAACTGAATATAATCAGATAGAATCAAAAGTAATCTCGGAGTGTAGTCAGATTATTTTCTGATTACTTTTGATTCTTTTTGATTATTTCAGGTAATCGCATGTAATCCGGATTACTTTTAGATTATTTGTAATTGTAATCTATTATAAGTCTTCAGTAACTTAACAGCTATGGCAAGCACAGCTAGCATGACAATTTTCAGCGTCCGCGTTCACTTCGGCGACACATTTCATCACGCCGTTGCAGTTTTCGTTTCTGTGCACAAATTCTTACTAAAACTTTCATACATTTTTTTTAGAATAGTTAAATTCATCAATTTTTCATATTGCTGACGCTCCAGTTATTTGTTACTGTTTTATCAACTCCATCTCCACCTTCCTAGGGGATGATTGCTGCCCTTTCCAGTTTTCCCCCGGAATATCCTTTTCATTACTCAAACAACTTATGCGGGTTCGTCTGTCACTCAGCCAGACCGTAAGTATTTTCTTTTATGAACTTTCATTTTAATACAAAGATGAAAATCGTCGTTTAGAAAAAGAAAAAAACGAAAAAGAAAAAAACATTATTTGACATTTGTTGATTTTATCCCATTAGAGATAACATCTTGTGTGTGTGTGTTTTTTTTCGTCCTGTTGTCGAGTACATTCATTCATCTCAAATGTACCCAACTGTTGTGTTCAGTGTTTTACTGTCATCATATTTATTTGATTGTTCCGATCATTTATGAGATTTGTTGTCTTGTTGTACTTTATTGAGTCACAGGGGGGACTGACGACGACAACACCAGTTCCTTGTTGTCCTCATATGTCGGAGTTTTCCAACATAAGTCATTTGGACGCACCAGGCCGGCTTTGATGGTTTGTCATTTCATAAAGTGTTTTTAATAATATGTAAATTTCGTTGGTACATTTCGTATTCAAATTTAAACATGTCGTCGTATTAATATAAATGAGTTTCGGGTTTATCTGATAACGAATTTGAATAAAGTGAAACGAAACCTTAGTCTTGAGCATAAAGTGGAATATGATGATTTGCATTTGCAATTGAAATGTAGGACAAATAGAAATAACTACAGTATATTTTATATTAGAGAGACAAGTTAGTTTGAAGTGGATGAATTCTGATATTCTAGAAGGAAGTCCAGACAGAAAATATTACATAATCCCGACTTTAGAAATATCTATGTTATTAGCCGGACTGGGAGTCTCGGCTTGCTACTTTTTAAAGAAGCAGTATACACGAGGAGGAGGAGTATACAGAAAATGGTTAACAAGGGTTTTTTTTTCATAATTTTTTGTTTTTGGGCAATTTTTCATATGCAAAAAAATCCAAAATTTTTACAATAAATAAAAAAAAAAAATTTTAAAGAGGGAAATCTCCAAAGTTAGTGAAACCTTTTAACAGGGAAAACATTTGGAAGCATTTTGGATTCACCAAAATTACAGCACATCAGAAACATTTCTTTAAAGCGGCGGCAGCGCGACCCTTCTATGCGATCCCCTTAATTGCACAAGACAACCATTAAAATTCAACAAAAATATTGCTATGTGATATTATCAGCACTCAATTAAATATTTCATAAATTGCGGAAAAATACAGTAAATTATGATTCGATTGGTTTCTTTTAATAACCGCTTAAAAGTAATTATGCGCCTCTTTGATTGCTGCTAAAACCAACATAAATCATCATGTGTGTTCTCAATGAAAAGATTTATTTCCATAAAAAACATCATAAGTGGAGAACAGCGTATCTGTAGAAGGGTATCCAACTCTATTGTCTGCCTTCAGCATCGGCGGAATGTGGGTTGTATATCGCTGTCCTATAGATATTTGAATGAAATCTGGTCCCTGACGTTAGAACATTTATCCGGAATCTTCATTCAGGTCCTTTCAGGAATTTTTCATAGAGCCGACTTTTTCGCGAATGAAACGATGTTGAAACGTTGTTGACTCAATTTAAGCACAGTTTGAAAACCTGGTGAATTTGGGAAATATTTCTAAAATATAACCAATTAAGCGATTTCCAATGTTCAGACTTTAAAATAATCACTTACTCCTTGCCTAGAATATGTTTTTTTTTACAAAACTTAAAAACTGTTTACTAGAACAAAATTTAGATACTTTTGTCCAATGAAATTGGATTTTCGACCACAAACAGACATTTATAACTGAGTTTAGCTCCCGATTAGCTTTTGCCAAATGTCGTAACAATTAGCGTTAATTCTGAACTGTTTATAATTTTAAACAAAGTTTAGGGTTTTTGGTTCATTGCTAGACATCTTCAACAGTATTTTATCTCACTGCTGAATGGTAACCCTATCGAGTCCTTTATTACAACTACCAGTTATTAGTGTATACATTACACAATAAACCCCCAACTGTCTCTTCTTTTTTTTTTTTGGGGCACCAAATGACACCATTGTAATGGCAAATAAACCACAAGAAATCAAATTACACAAAAACACATTCCTCCCCAACTACCCCCAACACAAAAAAAAATGAAGAAGCTGAAATGTTAGGAATGACATAAAAGCATTTTCCGCAAATATGACATTTGATGAAACTAATATTTGCTGTGACAGACAAACAGCGAAAAACTAAACAAATCCCAACTAGCAAACAATAGAAATGCATGGTGGGGAAAACAAAAGGAAATGGAAACCAAAAAGAAATCACGAACAACGAAGAAAGGATAAGGAAATCGTTCATACAGCATGACTGGAATATTCTAGGAAATAAACGGGGTGGAGACCAACACACAAATACAATGAAACCAATGAGGAAATCAAGCTTCTTTTATTTGTCACGATTTTAGTTGTTGTTCTTGTCTCTGTGGGATATTTAAGGGAAAGGTCTGTAATTCGGAAAAGACTTTATATTTAGTGCTTAACCATGTTTTTCGAAATATTTTCATTAGCATATTAGACGTAATCGGCATTTTTTCGAAAGCTGATTTTTAATGAAATTCGAACGTACCAAAACGGGATAAAAAAAAATTACAAAAGGCGAAAAAACAAAAATGTGTGAAAAAAAATTAAAATCGCCCCAAATTGGATGTAATGGAGAAGAGGCCAAAACTGGTATATTATCAATGAGAACTAATCTACAATAGGTGGAGATGAGTTAGAGGTGGTACAAAAAAAGGGACAAAGATGGAATAAAAAAAGGGACCAAAAAGGGGGGAAAATTAAAAACGAGTCAAACTGATTTTTGGCAAAAACAAGTGGATAATAGTTGGAGAAGTTTCGACAAAGTGGCCAAAACGTACCACAACGGGATAATAAAGTACAAAAGTGGAAAAAAAAATTTGAAATTGAAATCGACAGGAATGGGCCCAAAATTGGATGTAATGGAGAAGAAGCCAAAACTTGTATATTATAAATGAGAAATAGGTGGAAATGAGTTAGATGTGGGACGAAAAAAGGGTCCAAGATGGAATAAAAAAAGGGACCAAAAAGGGGGAAAAATTCAAAACGAGTGAAACAGATGTTTTCAAAAAATCAATTGGATAATAGTTGGAGAAGGGTCGAAAAAGTGGCCAAAACGTACAAAAACGGGATAAAAAAGGTACTATGGGGGAAAAACAAAAATGTGTGAAAACAATTTTATTCGACAGGAATGGGCCAAAAAATTTAAATAATGGAAAATGGGACTAAAACGTGCCCAAAACTGGTATAATATAAATGAGAAATAATCTACAATAGGTGGAAATGAGTTAGAGGTGGGACGAAAAAAGGGACCAAAAAGGGGGGGGAAATTCAAAACGAGTGAAAAAGATTTTTGGCAAAAACAAGTGGATAATAGTTGGATAAGGATCGACAAAGTGGCCAAAACGTACCACGACGGGATAAAAAAAGTACAAAAGTGGAAAAACAAAAATGTGTGAAAAAAATTTAAATCGACAGGAATGGGCCCAAAATTGGATGTAATGGAGAAGAGGCCAAAACTGGTATAATATAAATGAGAAATTATCTACAATAGGT
Source organism: Hydrotaea cyrtoneurina (assembly GCA_958296145.1). Lineage (NCBI taxonomy): Eukaryota > Metazoa > Arthropoda > Insecta > Diptera > Muscidae > Hydrotaea > Hydrotaea cyrtoneurina. The sequence goes on along the minus strand of OY282514.1, from coordinate 26,044,200 downwards.
GGAAATGAGTTACATGTGGCACGAAAAAAAGGGACCAAGGTGGAATAAAAAAAGGGACCAAAAAAGGGGGGGGGGGTGGGGGGAAATTCAAAACGAGTGAAACAGATTTTTGGCAAAAACAAGTGGAAAATAGTTCTGAGTCGGCAACCAATGCAATTAAACAAATATTTTGTGTTTTACTGGGCCGGAAAATGTACGCTTACGAAGTAGCATAAATAAAAAACTAATGCCAGATTCAAATGCTATGAGGACACTGCTTAACGCCTCCGTTGTTGACATTTCAACCCTAGGGTGGCATAATTTTGAAGAAAAAATCCACACTGTCCCATATTACCAACTGCTTCCCCTATGTCCGTATGATATTTAACACGCGATATGCTTTTAGTTGCTTAGTGCTGGTTGTTTTCTTCGAAAACGAATAAACAAGCAAACGAATCATTCACGTAAAAGTAGTGGAGAACTCAAACAATAGATGTTCTCTAGTCCGCCAATGTATTGTTAAAGTAAATAGTAGTCAGAGAAGGGAAATGCGTGCGATGGGTGTTCAGTGTTTTTTTGGGGACTTTATAGGAGGACATCATTTGGATTTGGAGTAAACAAATTTAGGAGAAATTATGACATTGTCCAATTTCAACTTTTATCAAAGCCTATACCCACAAATTAGATTACATGCAAATTAGGATAAGCGCACACGTTATAATTGAAAATAAATCTTAGTAACGATTATTCTGGATGATTTTCCATGCACTGTACTTCGCTTAAACGGACATCTCCATATCCATACATACGATTAGTTGCAAATCAGTTAAAACCAAACAATTTCCATTCCAACTTGGATGAATTTGATTTATGTTATGATTTTATGGAAAAAGAGTTTGGCGCTGAAAAGAAGTTGCATCAACCAATGACAGACATTCTAAAAAAATATTCACATGAAATGTGGAGATTTGGAAACATTTTTGGATATAAGTCTACCATTTGGAATTGGCTTATTCGCATAGACTGCAGTGTGACGATGGGGCCTATCCAAAGATGAGCCGCAGGAGTCCGAAGTTGAAACGGCGGCTCTCAAAAAACATTACAAACTTGTGCCAAATTTTTGTTATAGTCCAAAAAGACCTTATATTTCACACGAATAAGATTTTTTTTACTCCGTGGTTGTCTCACACCGCAGAGTGTTATTTTGGTATTCGAAGAAAATGAAATTTTTTTGATAACTGATCGGATGTTTATTTCATAATAAAGATGAAGGTGTGCCGTTAATAACACCGTGTTACACACATTGTGACCTATGAACCAAATTTACTTTTTCGGAAAGGGGATAAAAAATAAAAATACACGTGTATCGGCGATTTTCATGTACACGTCAGAATTTTTTTTTTTTTTAATTTAAAGTATAAAGCTCGTAGTGGCCTGTTTGAAAGCCTTTGGACCGATTTTTAACACTTTTTCAGTGATCCAATTTTTGCAGGCAGACTCGTGGAAATGTCTGTATCACGTCAAATTTTTTAAAAAACAGATTTTTATCAATTCTCAGATTTTCCCCAATTTTTATTATTTTTGAAAAAAAAATATTTTTTTTCACTTTTCTTACCATAACTTGAAGAGACTCAAAATTTTTAAACTACTTAAGCGTTACGAAAAACAAATGTTTTTTGAACTGAAACCTTAAAAAACGATAGAAAACGATAAAAAAAATTTAGGAAAACATGAGAATTGATAAAAATCTATTTTTTAAAAAATTTGACGTGATACAGACATTTCCACGAGTCTGCCTGCAAAAAATCAGCTCGATTGGATCACTGAAAAAGGGTTAAAAATCGGTCCAAAGGCTTTCACACAGGCCACTAAGAGCTTTATACTTCAAACTTAAAAAAAAAAAATTCTGACGTGTACATGAAAATCGCCGATAAACGTGTATTGTTATTTTTTATCCCCTTCCCGAAAAAGTAAATTTGGTTCATAGGTCAGAAAAAAATCTAAGTCCTTATAAGAAATTAGATATTTCCTAAGCCATCTCCTTGAAATAATTGCCCGAACTCCCACTCGATACTATCTACTCGACGTTCGAATAGAGATTTGTTTTGTGTTGAGCCACAATTTAAATAGGATTAAAATTCATGGAGTGGACAGTATGGCTTCCCCTGAAAATGGCTAACACACTTCGGCAATTACAATGAGCCGATACTGGCATGGGTTTGTAAAGCTTTTGTAGTAGTTTTTAGTTACAATAACAAAAATGTATATCCTTTGGTTTTTGCTCTTGTTTACAACAAAATTGCAAATAAGTGAAATAGTTTTTTTCTCTTTTTTTTGGTTTTGGTTTTGTTCAATATAAACCGATTTCATGTGCAAAATTTTGTAGCAAAATTGTAATTATTTTTATAATATTTTACAGGGATACTAAAGAGAAAAACGAAAAGTATTTGCCATGGCTAAAAGTGACACCCATGTTCAGGGGACAGACGATGTATGTGTCGTAAGAGAAATGGAGTAGCTACACTGTGAGAGAAAAATTGAAAAAAAAAATAGAAATATTTTTGGGGAGAAGACACGCATAAACATTGTGCCCCTTACTCAAGGACTTATCAACGATATAAACCCGTATTATAAAGCTGTCATAAGATTTTCTGACTACGGCCATTAGTCTTTGAGTCCTGATAAAATTTCCTTTTTTCTTTAGAATTACTCATTGTCTTACATCTTCCCTCCATTATTCGCCGTGTACAACATTTAAACCCTTACGGATGACAATAAGGTGTCGAAGTGTTTTACCCAAAAACACTAGACAAACCATGTGCACAATCACCACCTCCTTGCTCGTCCATCCCCGATCTGTTGGAGGCGGGGGGAACGAGAAAAGTACAAAATTCATTATATTCAGATTTGCACAAGTGTGGATGTGGAAATTCTTGTTAAGCGTGAGTGTGTGAAAAATTTAATTATTGAAATATATTTAATAGCAAAAACATATAATATTACTGAACTGAGCCAAACTGAAAAACTATGAACAAGCACACAACAGTGTCAAAATTCGCCCACCAACACCAAAAGGAGAACACCAAACCCACACTTGACAAGGACAACATGTTTGATGTTTTTTTGTTGTTGTTGTTCATCTTATTTTGACAGGAGTAGTTTGTGTAGTTTGAAATACCCCATAGAAAATTGGTTGAGGGGCAGTAGGCAAGAGCGGGTATGGGTTCCATTAGAAATAGGAATAAAGTTACTGATCAGCTGGCAATATAATTTGTTGAATTAGTGATCTTGTCTCACTGTTTGAAGTGATCTCTGCGAATATCTCATACTCTTTCGGAAGACATGTTTCATGGCTAAGAGCTACTTTCATGGAAATTTACTAAAAAGAAACCCTATTTGGGGGTATTCCCCCCCCCAATTTTAGGAGTTCTGGGATTTTTTTTTATTGAAATTCTACATTTTGTTGACATTTTTCGATTTCTCATACCGAGACCAACTGCAGAATTTCAGGACAATATGTCAATTATCAGATTTTTTGGTAGGATATTGAGGTTTTTTTTTGAATAATTCCCGGAAACACAGAATATCACCTTTGTAATCAAAAAAGCGTTTCATAACTTTTAGAAAATTCCATGAAACTGTAAAAAACTGATAATGGATTTTGAAAGACCGTAAACAGCGGTGGGGGTTTGATTCTCAGCAGAGGCTTTGGTCAGTCGCTGCCAAAATCTAGCCAAATGGTCTGTGTCACCGGGTTTACCCTTGGACCTTCCGCATACCTTCCTCTTTATTATGAAATTAACATCCAATCATTTATCTCCAAAAATGCCACTTTTCTTTGAATACCAAAATAACACCTCTTGTTCGAAAACCCCTGTACGGAAAATGTTGAAACGAATTAAAATAATTGTTTTAAAGTAAAACCAAGTAAAGAACTAAATAAAAAAAAGATCTGAGAATTATTATAAAAAAAACTCATTAGATAAGTTTTTAGTTTGTTTGTAAGATTTACAGGCAACATCCTGTAACTGACCTACCAAGATATCAAGGACCTTGATTTTTTTGGCCAGTTCGGATTTGACTTAACACTAACACATATGTGGCATAAAAAAAAGTTTAGATCCCATTTTAATTCGGGCATGAGAGGGTGAATCATGATCATCGCACCAACGTCTGCGATTTTTAAGGGACATCGCCGGAATCTTTTCCAAAATGGCTGTCTGATTAAATTAATATCCCCGTATTCAAGCTTTGTTAAGAAAAATGTACGAAACTAAAAAAAAAAACAATTTTCTTAACAAAGCTTTGTCAAGCTGTTATAAACATTTATGAATACGGGGATATTAATTTAATCAGACAGTAATTTTGTAGAATGTTTCCAGGGAATATCACCAATCATAATGGCCCCACAGTTCCTATGAGCCCTGTTAGAAAAATAACTCAAATACTTTGAACTATGCTCACAACTGCAACAGAAACAGGACATCCTTTTCGATTCTCCCTCCCTCTCTCCACCCTGCACTACACTTAATCGCTGTCACTCCACCCATTCGGTCGTTTAAACAAACTCAACGTTGTTTGTTCCAATACTGATGCTGATGCTACAGTCTAATATGTATTGTATATAAGAACATACATATCCGCTTACAAATACACATGCACGTACATACATACATAGATATATATAGTTAGTATATGCCGGAGTATAAAACATCATCTTTTTGTTTCGGTACATACAAATCATAGATCAAACTACAGAATCCAGCTCGCAGAGCCCTCCCTCACAAGGATGAGACGCTAGTTGTTGTTGTTGTTGTCTTTTGCCCCCTCCCCCACCCCTTGCTGACACCGGTGCTGACTACTTCCTTGTCACTGTGGAGTGGATTTTTAATTCAAAAAGGAGTAGAGATTATTTTCGTTGGTCCCTGGGTGTTTTGCTCTCCCAGTTTACTCATCTTCGTTCGTCATTTAATTATAAGCATCCTTCATTTAATGAATATTTTTGTCTCGATTTTCCTTACTTTGAGTTCGGTGTTTTTTTTTTTGTTTCGTTTATTTTGGAAATTTAATTATTTATTGATATTAAATGTTGTCTGAGCCAGCCAGCGCGCTCCCGCTCTTGGTTTGTTCGTGTGATAGTTTTAATTATATTTTAGCACAAAAATTCATTTAATTTTCTTCTGGAATAATGTGATTTTTGGCAAGCGATTTATGTGGCATTTAATATTTTGTCATGAGATTTGTGTGGTACGGGTAAGGGGGCGCCAATGTCGTCGTGCCTTAGTGGAGATGTCGCTCTTTGGGATTTATAATCTCTAAGGTAATTTGTTGATTTATTGGGCTTGTGATTGAAAATGAAATTGATTTAAGGAATATTTTCTATTATTATAAATTAAGGGAAATTAGAGTAGGCAACGCCACTGACTGGAAGTTTTGTGGCGACGCATTGGACAAGTTTGTGAGAGCCAGTGGTTTTTTTTACGAAAACCCAAGTATGAAAATATCAGCGGCGTATAACAGGCATTTTTGTTTGCAGTTACACTTAGGTATGGAAATGTCGGGATATATTCAACTGTTGGAGAATTAGAAGAAGTTACGATTCTCACTAGCCAAGTTTTATATTTCGCTTTTGAACTTGTGCTCACACAAATTCTTTTCTTTTTCGGCAATTTTTGTTATAATTATTCCCTTTTCAAATACAAATGACTTTCAAAATATGAAAATACTAAAAAACACAAAAAGAAATTGCCAGTACGAGCAATTGTTATCCATTTCCATTCTCCTACAAACTGAGAATTGTGTCAATTAAAATTGCCTAGTGTGAATTGGAACTAAGAGAGCAGGTTTTCCAATGTCAGAACTTGGGTTGACAAGCATTCTTGTATTATTCAAATACTCCTGATTTTTTTTTTGACAGATGCAATTGACTTGAGTTTAAACGAGATTCAATGAAAATAAATTCTTAGTAAAGGAGTGGTAAATTATCGATAGTTTTTTTTTAAATTTGAAAAAAAATAAATAAAATATTATTGTTTTTTCAAAAAAATGTTTTTTAAATTTTTTAAAAAAAAAATGTTTCTTTAATTTTTTTTTAAAAAAAAATATTTTTTTTAATTTTTTTGAAAAGAAATGTATTTTAATTTTTTTTTAAAAGAAATGTTTTTTATTTATTTATTTTTTAACAAAAATTTTTGTTAATATTTTCGATTAAAATAAGAAAAAAAAATTGTTTTTTAAACCATTTTTAAAATTTGAAAATAAGAATTTTTAAAGAGAAAAAATATATTTTAAAATTATTTTTTTTAAACTTGAAAAAAAAAACAAATAAAAAATATTTTTGTTTTAAATTTGAAAAAATATTTTTTTTTAAATTTGATGAATAAACAAAAAATATTTTTTTTTTAAATTGGCTTGAATCAAAGATCTGAACTATATCTCCCTTATAAAATAAGAAAGAAGAAATTAAAAATATTTTTTATTTTATTGTAAATTCGAAACAAAAATTTTTATTTTTAAATTTAAAAAAAAGTTTTTTTCATAGTTTTTTTAAAATTAAAAATAAAATATTTTTTTTTATTTTTTTTTTTTTAAATTTGAGATATAACCTTAACCATGCACAGTGTGAGGTAGAGTCTTAGAATAGCGGACGGAAATATAAAACATGGCAGCGCCTTTTCCAAATTAGGGATGCTGAGGAGTTTTGGGGGAAAGTAGCAAAAATGAAAAATTCCTACAACGAGCCCTTGTTCCCTACATTAAATAAATTTGTGTCATATATTTTTAAACTGCCACACAGCAGTGCTTGCGCTGAGCGTATTTTTTCAAAACTTTCTCTTATGAAAAATATGCTAACAAATAGACTCAAAGTTCAGACCTGTAATGAGAGACTATCAGCTCTTAATTTGGTAGATACTGATTTAGAAGATTGGAAGCCAAACCCGGAATTAATTGACAAATTCCGAAAACAAATTATTCATTACTTCATTACTTTACATGAATTCGTATTTTTTACCTTGTTTTATTGTTCTGCTTACTTTGTACCTAATTTGAAGTAATTTTTAAATAAAAAAATAGTTTTAAAACGTTTTATACTTTTTTTTAAAAATGATACCTTTTTTTTGGTACATTTTTTGAAAATGATACTTTATGTGATACTTTTTGAAAAAAGTCAACGGCAACGCTGGACAGACCAAAGCCTCTGGTGGGAATCGAACCCACAACCCCCACGCTGATAGGCAAGCACGCTACCAACTCGCCTACCGGGGCGCTTATTTTAATATATATTTTACATCAAATAAGAAAAAAAATATTTTTTTTTAAAAAAAAATGTTTTTAAAAAATTTGTTTTTTAAAAAAAATGTTTTTTAAATTTTTTTTTTAAAATGTTTTTTTTTTTAAAAGAAATGTTTTTTAATTCTATTTTAAAAAAAAAAATTTTCAAAAAAAGTTTTTAATTTTTTTTTTCAACAAAATGTTTTTTTATTTTTTTTTTTAATTATTTTTTCAAAAAAAGTTTTTTTTAATTTTTTTTTCAAAAAAATGTTTTTTAATTTTTATTTTTAAAAGATATGTATTTTAATTTTTTTTTTTAAAGAAATGTTTTTAATTTTTTTTTTGTTATTATTTTCGATTCCATTAATGCCGTGTCTCTTGCATACACACGCAGCACAGTGTGAGATAGAGTTGTACAATAGCGGACGAAAATACAATTTTCTAAATTAGAACAACTGAAGACTCTGAATCCGGAGTCTAAACTACATAACATTTCAAAAATATTGAGTTCTACAGCTGCATAGAATTCCAAATAGTGTGACTGTTTTTTCATTTTATTAAACAATGGCAGAGAGGACAACTGAGAAAATGTCTTACCTCGTTCGGTACATTTTTGTTTACCACGGATAAATCTGTTAAAGGGCCGATATACAGCACACTGTAAGTAAACAAAAGAAAGATACATGTAAATATAATCGTTCGAGAAACAAAAGAAAGAGACAGCTTAGAAAGGGTTATCCATTTTGCGTTTTCAAAAGTAAACGTAAATAAAACACATATAAAATATATTTTTTCATAATAATTCTTTTTTTTATAAAGTTTGAACGTTGACAATATCTAGACACCATTGTGGTGTCATATGACAGTCAAAAGTCATCAAATTCAAACAAGATCAAAATCCCCAGAATGGGTCGAAATGTTTTGGTACTACTCCTCCGTTTAAAGATTGTTAAAAATTGTTGCATTTTACATTATGAAAAATTCTCCCAAAAAAACAAAATTGGGATTTTTTCAAAATGTTTGGTTAATATTTTTTTTGGGCAATTCTTCATATCAAAAATAACCAAATAGACACATAATTGGTTATTTTTTATAAAATCCCCCAATTTACATATTGGCCTCTTTGGTGAATTTTTCCATTTATTTTGGGAAATTCTTCATTTGGGGCATTTTTCATTTTATTATTTGGGGAATTTTATTTTTATTTATTTATTTTTTATTTTTATTTAATTACAATACAAAGTAAATTTATATTCTAATTTTGGGTCCAAGGATAAACCGAGTGACAAAGACTATTTGGCTTGATTTTTTGCAGCGACAGACCAAAGCCTCTGGTGGGAATCGAACCCACAACCCCCACGCTGATAGGCAAGCACGCTACCAACTCGCCTACCGGGGCGCTTAAGGGAATTTTATATTATTCAAACAGCCTCACAATGGCCCTATGAAAAATATCCCATATGGCAAATGCCACAACAACAAAAGAAGAATTCCCCAAAAAAAAAAATACAAAAATGATTTTCCAAATTTTTCGTTAAAAAAAAAATGTATAAAGCTGTTATAAATTTGTATGAATACGTGGTTGAGTCTCTATCATGTTCGCGACAACAAAAATAGTTGTGACACTAAACTACTTCCAAGTGACATTTAATGGGTCCATATTTTCACAATACATTTATTTGTCGTTAACAATTTCTTAGCCAGATATCACAATTGGCCAATATCACCAATAACACTCGCCCACAACAAAATCATAATTTAATTTGGCAAAACCAAACAAAAAAACATATCATTCAAACAATAACAGTTCCTTTTTAACAGTTTCCTTTGTTTTACAAAATTATCACATTAATATTCATTAGACCATGCCCTAGAACCATCATCACCCCAGTATAGAAAGTAGAACAGCCGGGGTGGCCAGACCACAAAAACTTGCATCACACCAGCGAACAGGAAAAAGCACAAAAAACCAAAAAAAAAGCACAATAAAATTACAAAGAAAGACCCTTAAAATATAATAAAAATAATCACTTATACAATTTAATGGCATTGATGGTCTTAATCCAATTGTACATATTTAAGACATAAATTTCACAACAGAAAAAAAAGAAAAGAAAAGAAGAACAGCAAAAAAGACCCCAAAATGTGAATGTCGCTACAAGCGCCGAGGAGGGTGAGTCAAGTGGAAAGTTGGAGAGGGGCGCACCCAAAGCGTTAATGCAATAACATTAACGTCAAAAACGCCAGAACAGTGTCAAAACATTTCGCAAAATCTAATGAGCCTCAACGGCATTAACAGCTCGGCCCAGGCCCAGACCAGGCCAGTCACTGCATGAAATGTAAGGAAATGGACAAGGGAAAAAAACACAAATGCTTACACAAAACCGAGGGAAAGCAAAGAAGATGGCCAAAGAAAAATCTCCGAAAGTCATAAAATACAACATTGACAAGCCGACTTTGCCAAGCAACAAATCTTCGCTGTCCTCCATCTCTGTCTCTCCCTCTCCCCCTCCGTTTCCGTTTCACAATACTAGCCAAAAAAATATAAATGTTTTTGGGGTCAAATTCACTTGAAGATGACAGAAAAGAAATTACAACACGAGCCATTACCAAAAACCAGACCTTAAATGGTACACGACTGTTGTTCTGGCTTTGTGGCGTGCGTCCCTTCGTTCGTCATGGTGTGAAATTAGGAATTAAAAGATGTTCATCAACAGAAAGAAAGGGACTTTACACAGGGATATCAACAATTCAAGGGGGGGCATCCTGTTTCGCTGGCGTTCGTTGCCTTTTTTAAGGAATTTTAGGAATTTTTGACAACTATTTTCGCGAATGTAATGAGAGCAGTCCCAGGGTGAATGTTGCTAGGCTCATGTTCGTCTGATGTTGTACGTAAGTAACCCAGCAAAACATTTATCTGTTATCCAAGGTCAACTCAAGAGACTACATGTGCAATAAAATTGGTATTCAGACGAAAGAAAGTTGAATTGGCTAATTAACAATTAGAAGAATTTAAGAAAATAAAAACAATAAAACAATGTCTCTCGCTAGCTGTCACAAAAAGTAATGACTTTCGAAGATACTAGACAGCCGCAAAGTGGGCCATAATCCATTTCAATCGGCCAAAAGACTTTAATCAATCAAATTGTTGTACGTAGTGAAACAAATTCTAATTGCATAATTAACAAATGTAAGAATTTAAGAAAAGAATAAAAAATAAATAGCTCTCCCCAGACTGCCGCACAGTGCTCCAGAATCGATTTCCACCGTAACTTTTGATCTAGTAAACATTTGTGAGCTCTGTAAAAAACTGATTGTACGCAAGGAGAGAAAGATTATTTTAAAGCTTTAGAACTCAAAATCAGTTAATTGGATATATTTCAGAAATATTTCCAAAGTTGTCTACTTTTCGTTTTTTTTTTTTAAATTTATTTGTTGTTTTTTTTAATTTATGTTTTTTAAAACATTTTAAGGAAATTTTATAAATATGTCCAAAGTTGACTACTTTCAGTATTTTTCGATTTTAGGGGGAAACACATTTTTGTTGTCTACTTTTCGTTTTTTTTTTTGTAATTTATTTATTGTTTTTTTAGTTTATGTTTTTTAAAACATTTTAAGGAAATTTTATAAATATGTCCAATGTTGATTACTTTCAGTATTTTTCGATTTTAAGGAGAAACAAATTCTTGTATATTTTGTTGTTAGTTTTTTTTAGAAATTTTTCATGTTTTCCACATTAAAAATGTAACTTTTTTTTAATTAAAAATTCAATAACTTCTGATCTTGTAAACATTTTCTGTAAAAAAATGATTGTATGCAAGGAGTGGGCGATTATTTTAAGCTATATAGATTAAAAATCGGTCAATTCGATATATTTTAGAAATATTTCCAAAGTTGTCGACTTTTCGTTTTTTTTTTTTAATTTATTTGTGGTTAGGTTTTTAACACATTTTGAGGAAATTTATAAATATGTCCAAAGTTGATATGAAAAGTAATATTTTTCGATTTTAGGTGGAAAACAAATTTTTATATATTTTGTTGTTACATTTCGAGGACATTTTTCATATTTTACTTTTTTTAAATTAAAAAATTCAGTAACTTCTGATGTTTTAGAACATTTTTCATATTTTTTTATTTTAAAAAATTTACTTTTTTTAAATTAAAAAATTCAGTATGTTTTAGAAAATTTTGAGTTCTATAAAAAACTCTTTGTTGGAGTGAGAGATTATTTTCAGTTTTTAGAACTCAAAATCGGTTAATTGGATATATTTTAGAAATATTTCCAAAGTTGACTCCTTTTCGTATTTATCGATTTATCGATTCTTTTGAATGTCAAATATTTTGAAAATTCTCGAAGTCATTTAAAAATTCTAAATTAAATTTTTGAGTTCTGTAAAAAAAAATGCTTGTACCCAAGGAGTGGGCGATTATTTTAAGGTCTTACAATTCAAAATCGGAAAATTAGACATATTTTAGAAATATTTCCAAAGTCAAGTCCTTTTTGTATTTTTCGGTTTTAAAGTGGTAAAGAATTTTTTGAATTTTTTTGTAGTTTGGCTTTTTAGACATTTTAAGAAAATTTTCCATATTTTTCATTTTAAAAAATTAAGTTTTTTATATTTTTCAGATTTTAAAAATTTTGAAAATTTTGATGGAAATGGATTCTGGACCACTGTGCGCCATTATGACCCTAGTATCTAGTGTACACACACTTTATTAAGATGAAAATTCATCGACATCATTTCATTCACGATTGTTCTCCAACAACATTTAACATCATCATAAAAATAATCCCTCCAAAAGTTTTGCTGGGCATCTCCAACTGTCGCAACCTCCCCAAACTCACAGCTACTCCACTGCTCATTACCATTTCACCACTACTTAGTCAGTGATTTTTAGGTGATCTCTGGCATTGTCGGTTCTTGTTAACTCACTAAAATATGTGAGAGTCCTTTATTTTCGCAATTCTCAGAACACAATTGTCATCGTCATCGTCATCATCCTGCCAATGCTGAACTTTATCCTCACTACAATCAAGATGATGATGATGGTGAGACATTCTCAAAAAAGGTTTGGGTGGATTTTTAATGTTGCTGTTGTTGTTGGCTTTGCTTTGTTTGTTGTTAATTTCAATGTAAATTAAGTAATAAAATGTTATTTAATGTTTCAATTAACGCGCTGTAGTTGTACTCCGTTCCCTGTTGTTGAGGTTGCTGTAGTTGTGTGCTGATTCCTTGGCCTAGTGGCTGAGGGAGCGGGACTGAGAGGGTGTGTGTGTGTGTTTCTTTGTTAATTTTAATTTAGTTGTAATTTAAATGTGTTTTGTGTCATTTTCCTCCATTGTCTGTCGTTCGGTTCAGTGAATGTCCTGGCATGGAGTTTGTAGTCGGGCGTCTATTCCTGCCATTGTTGTCGTCATTGTTTATTTGTTGCTTAATTTGCACAATTTTCATTAAGTTGTTTTTGTATTGTTTTTTTTTTTTTTTATTATTATCTTCACAGTGTTTATGTGTCACAGGGAAATGATAATTAAATCTGAATTTAGTTCAAATGAGCTGAAATTATATAGGCAGAGGGAATTGCGTGACTTTTTCTTTGTATGGAATTGCATACATATCACTTGTAATGGAAGGACTATTCGTGAAGAATGGGGGGGGAGAATAGTTTGAAGTTTCCTTCCCCAACTTAATATAATTGAGAAATAGCTTAGTTTAAAAAAAATGCCAATTTGATTTTTTTAATTTTTGTTTTCATAAACCATTTTGCTTTTTACTGGCATTACTTTACAAATTTTGGGTTGGTACGACTAGTGTTAAAGAATGGGTGGAACTAGGGGGTTTTTCCCCAAATACGCCAATGCCGGAATATGTTGGCCATAGAACCGATTGGGATTGGGATTTGACATTAATAGACAGAGAATAATCGAATCACGGTCATTACAATTATTTTTTTTTTTTTTAGCTTGAAAGTTTTTGAAAAAAATGATTCTGAAGAAAACTTAATTAAAGAATGGGTGAAGGTAGGGGTTTTACGCGGGAATTTTTTGGCCATAGCACCGATTGGGATTTCGCATTAAAAGACAGGAAATTTGCCAATATTTTCATCTGTATTCTTAGGTTTCAAAAGTTAATCAGAAAAAAAATAATTCGAGTTTAGGGACTAAAAAAAGGAAGTTTTTACCCTATCATCGAAGTGTGCAATTTCGGCCGGACAAAAATTGGCCCCAAAATATGGGGACGTTTCCAAATCATTTTGTCATGGTCCAGACCAAACATTGACCTCATAAATAAGAAAACACACTTTTTAACGAAAAAAAAAAATTTTGAGCGCATTAGTTCTTCGAATGTACGAGATACAGTTCGACAATGACGAAATATAAAATTAAATTTTTTCAAATTTTAAAATCTGGTAAAGTTAAAAATTTATTACATGAAAATAAGTAAACAACAACAAAAAATGCCCCCTAAAATCAAAAATTTCGAAAAGTTGTCAACTTGGATAAAATTTCTAAAATATATTCAATTGTCGAATGTTTAAAGTTGGCCCTCAAAACAATCACTGACTTCTTGCCTAAAACAAGTTTTTAACAGAACTTGAAAAGGTTTTCTAGATCAAACGTTTTATAGACCACTGAGCGGCGTTAAAACACTTCGTTCCTGTGTTAATGTTAAGGTGAAAGACTTAAGTTTGATATTTATACAGTTCGACAAAGTCAAAAAATCAAATAAATTTTTTTTTCGAATTTTAAAATCTGTAAATTTTGAAAATTTGTTATATGGAAAAAGTGAATTTTTAAAAATGCAGGTAGAATGGGAAAAAACCATAACATCAAAAACATTTTTTTTAATTACAATCGAACCCCCACGCTGCTATGCAAGCTCGCTGCCAACTCGCCTACAGGGGCGCTTAAAGCCAAAACAACTGATAACTGCCCACAAAATTCGAAAAGTAGTCAACTTTTATTAGTTCCACAAAGTCAAAACATAACATTTTTTTCAAATTCCTAAATTTCAAAATCCGAATTATGTGATTTTTGAATGTGCAATATGAACAATTACATTAACCCACTAACCGGCAATGCCACTCTGAGGAAGTCTTCATTAACTGGTAAAAAAAAAGGTTTGCAAGGATTTGAGGGATAATATTTTTTATGAAATATTTTTAGGAAATTAAACAGTTAGAGGGTTAAAATATGAAAAACAAAACTAACAACAAAAAATTCAAAAGAAAAACTTTAAAAAAAAAATACAAAAATTAGTCAACTTTGGAGATATTCTTAAAATACATCCAATTAATCGATGGAAATGGAATATGTGAAAATTTTAAATATGAATAAACTAGTTTTTTTAATTGGTGTAAAAAAAAACTAGCAACAAAAAATTTAAAAAAAAAATTTTCCCCCTAAAATCAAAAATATAAGACAGAACTCAGAAACGGTTGAGCAGATCAAAAGTTCCCCACTTTTGGCCGATGGAAATGGATTATGGACAACTGATGTCTTTGACAAAACTAAAAAAAAAATAGAATAATCAAATCAGAATAAGAATATTTAATACGTTCCAAATATTTAGATTATTTAACACGTTCATTATATAACTATTTCTAAACTAGTAAGTTGTAATGCGCCTATGGCGCCCGTTAATTTGCTTGAGAAAGTATTTGTTACTTAATTTGTTAATGAGAAAACTATTTTGTAAACAAAATTTCGAAAAAAAACAAAATTTCGAAAAAAAATAAAATTGGAAAAAAAAAATTTGTGAAAACAAATTTTTGTTGAAAAAAAAATTTTTGTTGAAAAAAAAAATTTTGTTGAAAAAAAAAATTTTGTTGAAAAAAAAAATTTTGTTGAAAAAAAAAATTTGTTGAAAAAAAAAATTTGTAAAAAAAAAATTTTGTAAAAAAAAAAAATTTGAAAAAAAAAATTTTGGAAAAACAAATTTTGGTAAATAAAAAAATTGGGGAAAACACAATTTCTGTACAAAAAAAAAATATTATTTTTTTTATTATTATTATTTATAGAATTATTATAGAATGCCTATTTAAATTCCTACGTACTGCGTGACAGAGTCAGTGAATCAGGGAATCAGTGTATCAGTGAATCAGTGAATCAGTGAATCAGTGTCAGATGGGTCACAGTATTTAATACGTACCTTAAAAATGTTTTTTGATCGAAAAGTTAATAAAAATCTTTTTCTTTTTCTCCAATTTCTTTAACATTTGGATGGAAAACAATTTGGAAAGAAAAATAACTAAAGATAAAAAAACAAACAAAAATAAATAAAGGGAAAAGATTGTGTGAGATGTTGCTGGAGACTAAAAACGATTCAAGGTGAACGAGGACAAGATATGTAGTTGAGTCCAACTTTTGCAGTTTCAAGAAGAGGAATTTGCCCACACTGGAGTTAAACCAAGGATTGTGCTGGAAATCTTTGCTACTTAGGCTTATCAAATGGCTAAATAACAGAGCCCCCTCTTGAAGGATGAAAATTACATTTTACAGTCATTTGGCGAGTTGGTCAATTTCGTGTTCACAACTTGTGAAATTTTGTGTCAAGACTTGTGCCTGCATCTGTACAATTCAACTGAAGGTAAACGACCATAGACAAGAATCTGTGTGGAGTTGGAAGCTAAACCTAAACTCTATCGAAAAATCATCTTCAACGATGAGTCCGATTTATTGACGAATGGGTCTGTCATCGAATTTGGGATTCACATGAAATCCATGAGCCTCCAATGAATACCGAATAGAAACTTTTTGATTTTGGGCTAGCGATCATGAGGAACCAGTGGAGCTCCATTTATTTCTCTGATCATCTGTGTATTTGCCTCCTTTTCTTGTGTTCCGGCATACCTTTGCCTCACTCCCCTGAAAAACATTACAAACAAAAAAAAAAAACAACTGCAAATACTTCGTAATGAACTGTGGGGGCACAAGTGTAAATCCTATTTGGAACATAACCATCTGACATGGATTTGTCCGCCCGACAAACGGCATCCGAAATGAAGTCATAACAAACATTAACGGTCCAAAGCTGAATTTAAAAAAGCCCCGGAACGAATTGTTTTAAATGTACCCATCACACACAAACACGAATGCCGGCGACCTGCTGTTTCTTAGTATTTCCAAAGGTATCAAAAAAAAAAAAAAAAAACTCCGGAGAATGGAATTACAAAAACGCTGCACTCATCAACATTAAATAACCTACCACCCGTCCCCAGAAACCACTGACTTCAGGCACCCCCCGCCCCAGCCAGTCATCATTGTGGCGCGTACATAAACTAATGACAGCTTATTAGCATTTTTTGTTTTGTTTTGGAAAAAAGATGGTCCAAATGATGCCAGCGACCATTTGCTTATTTTGTCCTCCTTAGACACGGCGAAGGTGGAGGTCATGATTTTACATGGTCTGCCATTATTGCAAATGTGTGTCTGCCCGTTTGTCTGTTATGTTTTCAACGCGTGTCTTCGCGATAAAAGAAACTCATGATGATATTGCATATTTTAAGGCGTACTTCCTTTCTTTTTGTTTCTTCTCTTCCGAGGCATGAGAATTATGGAAGAATTAAAACAAAAAAAGTTAACAAATCCTATTTTACCCAACGAAATTAATGGGTTTTTAACATCTAAAAACATACTGAAATAATTTTCATAAAAAAAAATCTAAGCTATTATTGAGGGTAATAAAATATGGTGGAGGAAATGTTTAGACATTTTTGGGGAATTATAATACACTCATACCTCGTTATACGGCTTAGATACGTTCCGGAAAAAGTGGCCGTATAGCGAAATGCCGTATAAGGAGGTAATTCATTTCATACAAACCCATAGTAACAGTAAGAGATCGGTTCTAATTTTTTGAAAAATAAGTTTAATTCCAATTCAGTGAATAAATATAAGGCACTTACATCGTGGTCTTAAAAAGTAAATAAACAATAAAACCAAATAACAAATTTAAATAAAGTAATAAAAACAAAAATCCATCAATTCATGTATGTACATATAACTATGTAATATATATCTGAAAATGTTTTCACGGACCAGCTACAAAAAATGTGTCCAATGTCTGTTGTTTGGCGTTTCTTTTCATTTCTTCTTGTAGTTGGGTGTAGCAAAAAATAGACTTCTGTATATTTCGTATAACATTAGCACTTCGATCTTCGTCGGGATCAGATTTTTTTTTTGGCCGTATAAAGAGGTAATGTGCGCCGTAAAGGGAGGGAGTGCCACAATTGAAACAGGCCGTTATAGCGAAATGCCGTAAAAAGAGGGGCCGTATAAAGAGGTATGAGTGTAAAAGAAGCCACAGAAATATTTTGGGGAATTTTAATGGTATTTGTGAAGTATTTTGGTCAATTCAATTTGAACAAGAAAAAGTTGTATGGAATTAGTTTGTACTTTGTAGGAGTGCTTGGTTGGAGCCTACTACAGTCGACTCCGGTTATAACGAACTCCTAGGGACTTGAGAAATTAGTTCGTTATAAGCAAAGTTCGTTATGTCCAGGGTAAACAAGTGAAGAAGCAAAACTCTTGGAACTTAAAAAAGTGTTTATTATAGACGAGAGTTCTTTGTAACCGGTGTACGTTATAACCGGATTCGACTGCAGGTAGTAGAATTTTTACAGCTCTCTTTTAAAATTTGGTGTTACAGTTTGTCGCATAAACGCCAAGCTGTTACTTCGGCGAAAAAAATTAAATAATTTCTGCACAAAAAAAAATCGAAATTATAAAAAAATGTTGACTTAAAAATTTTGACTTAATTCCACCACTTAATCCTTTCCGTGGATTTCACGAAAATATTCGACACTTCATATGATGTTTAGCACGTCATAAAAAGGAAAGAGTTAAGGTTTCAATTATTTAATTTATGACTTTCGTAGAAATTGATCAACTGGAGACCTGATGGCGTTCCATTCGGAAACGATGGAGGCGGTTCATTCACCCGCCTTGGTGAAAGGTCGTGGCTTTGGATATTTCCAAGGCGTTCGATAGGGTCTGGCAAGGAGCACTCATATCCAAACTTATTGCATTTGCAATCGATTCATATTGAGTTTTCTCAGAGATCGCTTTATATCGCCATTTTCAAAATAAAAAAAAAACAATTTTCGTAATTTTTTGTGTCGGCAATTGTAATGTTTTTACAAAAGTGGCCTTATATATTTTTTTGAAATTGTAAAATAACGGCCTAAATTTTGTTTTTAAAAATTTTTTGGTGTTTTTACCAATAATGGCCATAACTTTTTTTGCAACTCTGGTGCTTTTACAAAAGTGGGCATATATTTTTTTTAAATTGTGGTGTCTTTTAAAAAACATTTTACTAACTTTTTTTTAAAAAAATTTTCAAAATAAAAAAAATGTTCGTAATTTTTTGTTTCGGAAATTGTGGTGTTTTTACAAAAATGGCCTTAAATTTTTCTTTAATTCTGGAGCTTTTACCAAAATGTCCATTATTTTTTTTTATTTGAAATTGTGGTGCATTTACAAAAATGACCTTAAATTTTTTTTTAAAAAAAATTGTGGAGCTTTTACCATTTTTTTTTTAAATTGTGATACTTTAACAAAATATTTTTTTTTTTAATTCTGTTGCATTTTCATTAATGACCGTAACTTTTTTGAAATTGTGGTGCTTTTACAAAAATAGAAATATTTTTTTTAAAATTTTTTGTGCATTTACGAAAATCCACATAACTTTTGTTTTCGAAATTCTGGAGCTTTTAGAAAAATTACCATAATTTTTTTGTTTATTTTCTATTAGAAAAATTGCCTTAAAATTTTTTTTAAAATTGTGGTCTTTTTACAAAATGGCCTTAACTTGTTTTTTTAATTCTGGAGCTTAATTTGAGCTTTATTTGAAATAGTGGTGCTTTTACAAAAACGTCAAAAAAAAAATTTCGAAGGGTTTTTTTTTTTAAAAAATTGATAGGATTTTTTTTTTTAAATTGTGGTGCTTTTACAGTCATTACCATTTTTTTTAAATTGTGATACTTTACAAAATAATTTTTTTTTAAATTCGGTTGCATTTTCAATAATGGCCGTAATTTTTTTGAAATTGTGGTGCTTTTACAAAACCAGAAATATTTTTTTTTTAAATTTTTGTGCATTTACAAAAATCCCCATAACTTTTGTTTTCGAAATTCTCGATCTTTTAGAAAAATTACCATAATTTTTTTTTTGTTTGAAATTGTGGTGATTTTAGAAAAATGGCCTTAACATTGTTCTGAAATTGTGGTATTTTTTAATTACGGAAATTATTTTTTAATTTCAAAAATGTAGCTTAATTTGAAATAGTGGGGTTTTTACAAAAACTGAGAAAAAAAATTTCGAAAGTTTTTTTTAAAAAAATTTATATAATTTTTTTTGAAATTCTGAAGCTTTCACAAAAATGGCCGTAACTTTTTTAAAATTGTGGTGCTTTTACAGAATTTACAATCACTTTTTTTAAAAAATTATGTTGCATTTACAAAAATGACCGTAACTTTTTTTAACTTGTGGTGCTTTTACAAAAAGAGCCATACTTTTATATTTGCAATTCTGATGATTTTTCCAAAAATTAACTTTTTTCCTTATCTTATCTTTTTTTTAAATAATGGCACCTTTACAATAGCAGCCACAACTTTTTTTTTTTTGAAATTGTGGTGCTTTTACAAAAATGGCCTGAACTTTATCTTTAGATTTTCCACAAATATGGCTTTTTTCAAAAAAAAAAATACAAGCCATACGAAAACATAATAAACAGAGAATAAATCAACTCTTTAACCATCAATCAACCAATTTTTTTTTTTTATAAATTTTGGGTGACAAAAGAATTTTTTAAAAAAAAAAAGTCTTCAATACAGTTTTGTTTCTGTTAGTTGAGTTCGAGATCATTGATTATCGCCTCGCCTCTGATCTTTTCCCTCGGTACCCCCACGTGGCGCTGTGTACGGTGCACTTAGTACAAACTTATGTCTAAATTCATTTTTGGTGAAATCCTAATCCACATCCAATCCGCTCGTAAATTATTAAAGTGTTTTGAGGCCTTGCTTGATTACTTAATTACGTTCGTGTATTTTGTAATGCAGCAAAAAGAGTTCACAACAAATTTTTAATAATTTTCATTTCACGCTTTGTTTAATTTGAAAACGATAAATTCCCAACAACCGAACAAAATTGTTTATTAAAACATTTCATATTGTATTCTAATGTTGTGAGCACAAATACATGCACATATACATGTACACACTGTGCGAGTATTCGAATTAAATTGTGTGCGTTTATAGGAATAGGCATGTTTGTGCATGCATTTCGAATTAGTATAGGCATTATGATTATTTTATTGATTTTTGCATACTTTTAATTAAGTTCCTCTCCATTCTCCATAAATATTCAATTTGTTTTTGAGCAATCACAAAACTGAAATGTCCGACCAGGATGTGGGGCGAGCGAGCGAGGGTTTACTGTGAACACTCCAAAAGGTATTTATTTTCCAATTAGTGCCAATTAAATGCATTCAAGCATATTTAATTGTTTGCGTTAATGTCGGCGTGTGTGTTTAGATATTTTTGGGGATTTGGTTATTTTTGTAACGTTTCCGTTGCGCACGGAATGCATTAATTAATTATTGACAATTTTTATTATGGCTTTGATTAAATTAGTAATAACAAATATTCACAATTACAATTACAACAGGGCGTACAGGTAATCCGTGAGAAATATAACAAACAAAACAAACGGGAACAAAACTAATACAAAAGCCAGTCGGTTGGGAATTGAAAGGCGTGAAGGGTGAGTCTTATGTGGCGATTTATAACAATTCATTGGCGGTCGAAGCTTCACTGAGGTGGGAATTCTAAAATATCCACAACATTTCCATATCAAGTCATTTTTATATTGGAATTCTTCTTTCTTGTTTCTCGAGCATGCGAGCACATTGTGAACTTTGACATGAACTATGTTGCCTATATAACCTTCGGCTTTTTCTAATATTTTCTCCAACATAGTGTTAAAGGAGTTGCACGATGAGGTGTCAACCTGGAAGGGACCTCTTTTAGTAATGAATGTTTTTTTTTTTACTGAGGATCATGTGGTAATCAGTCATTTCAGATATCGATTTGCTTGGCATGGGTCTTTTCCTGGATTGGGTGAAATGTGAAAATTTGGTCTACAGTCGATCTCACTGAACGAAGAAGTACGTTAAAAAGCACAACATATTTGTGGTAGTGCACACAACAAAGTAGTTCCTGCATGTGTTTGTTTTGGCATGCATGTTTTGGGGATATACGCTACTAAAGAGTACTTCTCGTTTCAACGATAACAACTATTGTGAATATTATACCAATAATTGTAGTAGGAAGCATTGCAAAGGGTACCGATGAAGAAGTGAGCCATCTTGGGTAGCGATCATAGCATGAAACTCTTTCAAGAAGAAAATAACACATTTTTATTTCAAAATAGAAGTTTTTTTTTTTTTTTAAGAAAACTTTCAAAAATTATTTTTTTTTTTCAGAATTATTTGAAAAATACAAATGATTTTTTTTTCAAAATTGTTATTTTTTCAGAAATATTTGAAAAATAGAAATGTTTTATTTTTCTTTTGGAAATTGATGTAAAGTTTTCATCGAATTGATGTACAATTTTCATGGAATTGATGTACAATGTTCCTCGAATTGATGTACAATTTTCATCAAATTGATGTACAATGTTCATCCAATTGATGTACAATATTCATCAAATTGATGTACAATTTTCATCCCATTGATGTATAATGTTCATCAAATTGATGTACTATGTTCATCACATTGATGTATAATGTTCATAAAATTGATGCACAATGTTCCTCGAATTGATGTACAATGTTCGTCAAATTGATGTACAATTTTCATCCAACTGATGTAAAATTTTCATAGAATTGATGTAAAATTTTCATCGAATTGATGTACAATATTCATCAAGTTGATGTACAATTTTCATCGAATTGATGTACAATTTTCATCGAATTGATGTACAATTTTCATCGAATTGATGTACAATGTTCATCAAATTGATGTACAATTTTCATCGAATTGATGTACAATTTTCATCGAATTGATGTACAATGTCCATCAAATTGATTTACAATATTCATTAATTTCATCAAATTTCCATCAGATTGATGTACAATGTTCATAAAATTGCTGTACAATTTTCATCCAATTGATGTACAATGTTCATCAAAGTGATGTACAATTTTCATCAAATAGATGTACAATGTTCATCAAATTGATGTATAATGTTCATCAAAGTGATGTACAATTTCCATCAAACTGATGTACAATGTTCATCAAATTGATTTACAATGTTTATCAAATTGATGTACAATGTTCATCAAATTGATGTACGGAATTCAAGAAAAATTAGTGAAAAGTTCTACATTAAATTGAAGAAAACTGTAGTAGGTTGGAATACGATATCTAAATTCAGCAAATTGATGTAAGAACCATAAAATTGAAAAACTCCTTTTTTTCAATGTACTAACGCCGAGACATCTTTTCCTAAACCCTGAGCATTTAGCTTGCATTCGGATACCAACATACTCTTGCCATAACGCCATAATATGTATGTTATTCGAATGAAATTCAAGATTTTTTTTACATGAAATTTGTATTCATTTTCATATTACAATGGAGTAAAAAAAAAGAGTCATTCACAACCAAAGCAAACCGCTATTGAGCTTTGAAGATTACAAAGGCCGCTATGCAAACAACAAATCATGTGTGACATTGCACCGCATGACATTTGTTTTCCCAAAATCATATCTCCCACTTTAAATATCCAGCAGATAATAATGAAAAATTCCATTTGATCTTATCTTCAGTTGGCAAATCTACCACACATTAATAAACTCTCACGAAGAACCTTAAATAGAACCAAATCCATCATCGATATCCGTAACATAATCTCTTCTAACGAGGAAAAAACGAAAAAACAAGAAGAACCGAAAACACCAAACGAATCACTTGAAAAGATCAAAGCAATTGGCCATAAATCGCATATGTAAACTCTTGAGAACATCAATTCGAGGACGGGTGTGCGTCTACACCAACCAATATGGCAAAGATATTATCAGCAGACTCATATGTGTTCGTCACAGATAGAAGCGACAATAAACCACCACCACCACGGTTTTCTTCCAAATCCCTGGGAAGTACAAAACAAATAGAGAGTTTTTTTTTTTTAATATTTTTTCACTTTCGATTTTAAAGTCGTCAGCCACCACCAAAGACACGAGGCAAATAGAAAAATCCTCAATTAAAAACCAGAAAAATATTGAAAAATTTGCAATGATTCGCTTTTTGTGGCAACTTATTGACAGTGTGGGTGTGTGTTTGTAGAAAAAAATATTTATTCGTTTTTGCGTATAAAACTTATGACTTCTGGTATTACGATAATAATCGAAGTCAAGCGACAAAGAAAAATCCAAAAAAAAAAAAAGCTGAATATACGAAAAGTCATATGTTTTGAAGGGCTGAGAATGGGGGGTGGATCAGCGGCTAGGGCCACAAATACCAAACACCACCCATTCAGCCATCCAGCCATGGTGAACGAATGGCTGTTATGAATGATATGCTGTACACAAAAAAAACGGTGTGTATGTGAGTGTGCGGGTAAGCTGCTTGTCAACAATTTCAATAATTCAAAAATTTTAAAACATAAAAACATATTGAAGCAGAACATAATAAAGATTAGCCATGGAATCTCGTTCATGGCACAAAGGACCAGCCGCCGGTCGGCACAGTGCCGTGTGTGTGGGTAGAAGTTTTCTGAGAAGCCTCTAATACTACTTCACAATTTCAATAGATATGATTGTGTATGAATGTGGCGTCAACAAATTATCCCTAGTATTTTGGAGAATGTCGAAGTCGATGATATCACATTAAATTGAACGGCCTTGGTGGGGTTGGCAGAGTGGGTATCTATCACACCACCGGGTAAGACCATCAAATATTTTCCAGGGTCTGTTTTCCACCTCGTAAATGCTGGTGACTTTACGTGTAAGAAGCCATGTACGACTTTTCTGAAGAAAAAAAAGCATTTGCCATTTGGAGCCGGCTTAAGACCGTAGGTACAAGTCAGTGATTATACAGATTATGTCGTACACAGCTCAGTGATACGATAGAAATCTCCCGTCAGTTCCTTCATGGTTTGTGAAGGGAAATATTGTTAAACACATTTCTAAATTGTATTTCAATGAAAGCTTGAACCTTCGCATTTTGGTTCAAAATGTTATTGATTGATTTCCTTGGTATGAAAAGTTCCACTTCGGCGCTCTAGTTAAGGGCAGATTTAAATTCGATTGGCTCTGAAAAATCGTTGACATTCTTATCAGGATACGCACCTGAGTTCCCGGGGTGGCCGTCCCACTTCATACACCACAGCTGCTCACGGCCTCAAACAGTCTAGCAAAGTAAATTTGGCAACCGAGAGTCTTTCGACTCCGATTTGGTTTTATTTTCATTTCTTCATGAACTACTGTGCATTACAAAAAATACCAAAAACAAACAAAAAATAAAAGTAACTCTAGATAACTTTCTTGAAAATCGATTCTATTTAAAATGAGCTTTGGAAATTTGTTGTCTGTATTCATGGCATACAAAAATGGCACCGTCGTAATCCACAGCATTTATCTGGGAATATTTTCAGAATGCGCACAATGTTTCATTCATTGATTTTATTTTTATGGGTATCACTGATCCACAGCGTCAATAAGTGATGAACAGGATACAACCACACACACACACATACATACACTAACACACTCACAATTCTCATTTCATCAGCTATTGTCTTGTTCCAGTTGAACAAGCGCGTGTAAGAGGCATTTCCTGCTTTAAATTGTTTCCATTCACTGACATTTCTGTGGATGTGTCTATCTTTATTTTATGTGCTGCTGTTGTTCTCGTTGTCGTTGCTTTCGCATTATTGTTGAACAAAAAAAAGTCCTTGTCTTCTTTCTGTAAGTGTGTGCCATTATCCTGTTTGAAAATTATATTTCGTTTCGCATTTTTTTCTTTTCTATCTTTTTTGCATCTCCTTTTTCTTTTTTCTTTTTAAAAAAAAAGTCATAATCACAGATAAGTGCGGTCTCTGCTATTCATTACAATGGCAATTGAACACACACCGTCAACCCAAAGAAATTGTGAATCCCTTATGAGCGTTTTATGATGTCAGACTTAAAATCTGGAAATATATGGCCATACACACACACTCAATGGCTTTCGTATATGCTCATTTCATGCACACACACACATGTGTAATATTCGAAAATTTATTGGCATTTAACATATGTATGTATTTTAATAGTAGAGTGGTAGGAAAATGGTACACAGTGGCTGGGAGGAAAGTCCGGACAAGTCGAAAAAAACAGTTCATACGTCTACGGAAGGGAAATGGACACAGAAACAAATTTCTAGAAGGAAATTATAGTGTTATGTTAAGAGTGTGTTATACACGAATCGAAGCCAAATGATCACGATTGTTGTTGTTTTCCAATGGAGAGAAATGATGGGTCAGCGGATGTATACGATACACCACCATAGGTAGGCGCGTTTCGTTCTTAGTTTAACGACTTATCAGTTAATAACGAGACACTGTTATCGGTATGGAATCGACAACTTCCATATATATCCACACCTCTAGAAAACGGCCCCAATTCAAAAAATAAAAAGAAAATGAAATATTTGAAAAATGACCCCAAATTCGTTTTAGAATTTTCGGGGAATTTTCATATGGGGTTTTTGGGGGGATTTTTCATTTATTTTTGGAATTCGTCATTTTAGGGATTTCTAATTTTATTTTCATCCACCTGCCCGTCACCATCTTGTAGTTGCAGTTGCAGTTGCAGTTGTAGTTGTAGTTGTAGTTGTAGTTGTAGTTGTAGTTGTAGTTGTAGTTGTAGCTGTAGCTGTAGCTGTAGTTGTAGCTGTAGCTGTAGCTGTAGCTGTAGCTGTAGCTGTAGCTGTAGCTGTAGCTGTAGCTGTAGCTGTAGCTGTAGCTGTAGCTGTAGCTGTAGTTGTAGCTGTAGCTGTAGCTGTAGCTGTAGCTGTAGCTGTAGCTGTAGCTGTAGCTGTAGCTGTAGCTGTAGCTGTAGCTGTAGCTGTAGCTGTAGCTGTAGCTGTAGCTGTAGCTGTAGCTGTAGCTGTAGCTGTAGCTGTAGCTGTAGCTGTAGCTGTAGCTGTAGCTGTAGCTGTAGCTGTAGCTGTAGCTGTAGCTGTAGCTGTAGCTGTAGCTGTAGCTGTAGCTGTAGCTGTAGCTGTAGCTGTAGCTGTAGCTGTAGCTGTAGCTGTAGCTGTAGCTGTAGCTGTAGCTGTAGCTGTAGCTGTAGCTGTAGCTGTAGCTGTAGCTGTAGCTGTAGCTGTAGCTGTAGCTGTAGCTGTAGCTGTAGCTGTAGCTGTAGCTGTAGCTGTAGCTGTAGCTGTAGCTGTAGCTGTAGCTGTAGCTGTAGCTGTAGCTGTAGCTGTAGCTGTAGCTGTAGCTGTAGCTGTAGCTGTAGCTGTAGCTGTAGCTGTAGCTGTAGCTGTAGCTGTAGCTGTAGCTGTAGCTGTAGTTGTAGCTGTAGCTGTAGCTGTAGCTGTAGCTGTAGCTGTAGTTGTAGTTGTAGTTGTAGTTGTAGTTGTAGTTGTAGTTGTAGTTGTAGTTGTAGTTGTAGTTGTAGTTGTAGTTGTAGTTGTAGTTGTAGTTGTAGTTGTAGTTGTAGTTGTAGTTGTAGTTGTAGTTGTAGTTGTAGTTGTAGTTGTAGTTGTAGTTGTAGTTGTAGTTGTAGTTGTAGTTGTAGTTGTAGTTGTTGTTGTAGTTGTAGTTGTAGTTGTAGTTGTAGTTGTAGTTGTAGTTGTAGTTGTAGTTGTAGTTGTAGTTGTAGTTGTAGTTGTAGTTGTAGTTGTAGTTGTAGTTGTAGTTGTAGTTGTAGTTGTAGTTGTAGTTGTAGTTGTAGTTGTAGTTGTAGTTGTAGTTGTAGTTGTAGTTGTAGTTGTAGTTGTAGTTGTAGTTGCAGTTGCAGTTGCAGTTGCAGTTGCAGTTGCAGTTGCAGTTGCAGTTGTAGTTGTAGTTGTAGTCGTAGTTGTAGTTGTAGTTGCAGTTGTAGTTGTAGTTGTAGTTGTAGTTGTAGTTGCAGTTGCAGTTGCAGTTGTAGTTGTAGTTGCAGTGGCATTTATATTAATTGCTGGACAAATAGTTTCAGGGGACTGTCGAATCTCTAATTTTGAGCCACTACCGCTTGTAGTTCAGCCGATCAAAATCCCCCATTCTGTCCACTGTGCATAAATCTACTTCGATATTTGTTCTTTTCTTTTTGTTTTGTTCTTTTTGCAATTTTCAGATTGGATTTGCTTCTTCTAAGTGTATTTCTTTGCCTTCCCATACACAACGCACGGTGGAGGATGGGCTCATTTTTGTTTGTCTTTGTTTGGCTTCCAATATTCTTTGGTATATGAATTCATATATTTTAAAATATCACATATTTTACTGAGCTCTGTGGTCTATTGTTATAAGCGAGTTCCCTGCTCTGTTTTTCCCCGCAAATGGAATATTAAACATTATTAGCATCCAGCCATTCGAAATTGTGATGTCGTCGGGTAAAAGAAGAAATGCACTATTTTTCTGCTGACAAAAGACAAATAAATATTTGCCCTGCTCAGTGCCGTCAGGAGGCAGGCGGCAGGCAGTTGAAAGAAACCTTTTTTTTTTGTGTAAAGGTTGTCTAAAAGTCCTTTTAGTTTTGAGGAATTAACATTTTTAAGCGATTTGAGTGAAAAAAATGATATTTGTTGAAAAATATTACCCAACAAAAGCTGTATTTTGTCGACATAATTAAAAGCGGGCAGATTGTGTTTGTTAAAGTTGTACACATGTGTGTGTGTGTGTCGTCATGTTCATATGTGTCATGTGGGGGTTAATTTCATTTCCGCTCATTGTCATCGTCGACCAACAAATTCCACCTCTGTTTTACATGCGTGAAAACGTGTGTGTGTGTGTTTCCTCCCGCAAACCAACAGATAAACAATCACCACATAAATTGCGTTATTTTTTGTTCTTTGTCGTGTGTGTGTCAGACACGCGTTTTAACAATAATAAATAAATAAAAAAAATTTTGATATTTTTTCAACCAAAAAGTGTATGTGTTGAAGTGAAAATGTATTCACACAATTCTCTTTCCACTGCTGGCCAACAACACTCACATGTATGCGTGCACCCCCAAAGGTATGCTCTGAAAATGGTTTGTTTTTTTATTTGGGTGGCTTTGAATACATTCATGGCATTTGTGCATGTGTGTGTGTTGGCAGTGTTTTCTTTTGTTCCTTTAATGCATTTGGTGGGTGTATCTGTGTGTGTGTGTGTTTGTCTAAGCGCGACAATAAAGGTGTGACAATTGTTAATGTCAACGCCTGCATTTATCCCCTTTTAACCGGAGTTATGATGATGACAAACAAATAAAAGCCTTCAGATATTTTCAACAGCTCAGCTTTCAATTATTCAACTGTGGGAATGAGATCTACACAGGCGATTGTTGATTGAACTGGAAATGCATATTTTTGGAAAATTTTCTAAGGAAGAAAGTCACATCTCAATTTTGTTAATTTTGAGATGTTTACCCGCATATTCATAAAAATTAAGAAAAAAAACTTTGTTAAGAAAAATGTTTTAAAATTGTTTTTGTATTTTCACACAATTTTTTTTTTTTGTATTTTAACAAATGTTTTTTTTAAATTTTTATGATACGGGCTTTTACGCGGTTTAAATTAAATATTTTTGAAAAATGTTAAAAAAGATTTAAAATAAAAGGTCCGCCATCTAACGTTTTTTTCTTTCAACTAGTGCTTATTTCGTTTTCGTTATCGGGCCATGTTGAACGAATTTTTGTTTACATTGGCAACATTTGGTTTCAACAGGACGGCGCTATGTGCCACACAGCCGAAGCTACACTCGATGTTTGGCGCCCTGTTTTTGAAGATCACACTATCAGCCGCAGAGCTTATGTCGTTAGGCTACTGCATGGCCAACCGAGGCAGCCATTTGAATGAAATTATTTTCCATTATTATCCGTAAGGATTGTACTTTCAAATAAAAAAAGAAATTTGAGAAAATATCCAGCAGTTTTTTTTATAGAATTTTCACAAAAAAAAGTAATTTTGCGGACCCTGTATATTACAATTGGAAATGGGTCTTATAAGCTTAAATTAAAAAAATCAAAATCTCATTCACGGTTTCTAATCTGGTCTTATTTGAATTTTCAAACAACAAACAATTGGACACATTTTTGGATGGAAAATTTCGGAAGGGGTTCCACAGGGTTATTCATCTAATACGATTTAGGAGAGATTTTTCAAATCTGCAATAAACTGAGCTAATAAAAATCCCCAAAATTGGATTTTTTTTAGTCAATTTGCTGTTGTTTTCACCTATCTGAGGGGACGCTAAGCTGATAAGTGAAAAGTGTTAACTAGTCATAGACAGACCAAATGTTGGTTAAACTTTGCAATGTTTTGGAGCTAATTTTTGAGTAGACTCAGTCGGCCCACCTTCCGAACTTAAGCTCGAACACACTGTAGGTCTGTGAGAAATTTCAATCTAATGGGATAAACCAATTCCAAATGATAGATTTATTTCGAAAGAATTTATTTGTTAGACATTTTTTGTCGGGGTATCGTTAATGACCGCTATGAACATTCCATTATCGATTCCAGCAGTTAAAGTCAGGTAGAGCCAGAAACGGAATAGAAAATTGGAATAAACACATTGGATATCTGAAAGTAATATATTTTAAATTTTTTTTAGAAAATTCTAATAATCACATTTCATATCTGAAAGTAATCGCCCATGTGCTGCATTTCGAGTTTGCTCGAATGTGAAACATTTTCCCACATTTGGAGTGCTCCATTCCGAATACCCAAAAAAACATTGGGAATATAATTCGAGCACATATAGCCTTGTGGATCGAAAAAGAAATGAGATTGTACGTGTTTTTCTGAGCACATACAAGTTAAAAAAGAACGCAGAGTTAATATTTAACTTGTTTTTACAACATTTAATTAAAAAAGACAGTATTCAGATTAGCTTTTCTAGTAAAATTAAAGAAAATAAAAAGGCTCCTTTTATCAAGAACAACTTTTGACGAAATTTACCCAGAGTGTTCTACTTGTTGAAAAGGTTTCCTCAAATAAACATAAATTTTATACTTTGGTGGACATATTCATTAAAAAATTAACAACACGAATGATGATTACACCAGTTAATCAATCTGGCAACGCGTTTAACACGTTCCAGTATCATTAGTCTTCTTCTAGTAGAAACCAGGGCAATTAACAAGCCACCAGGCATTTTTTCTTAATTTTGTTGTTAAATTTGCAAATAAAACATGTTTTTTGTTGATAGTTATTGAACACAGTTCGTAACATATTGAACAAAGCTATTCTTTCGAACCACACTTTCGCTCGGAATTGAGCACACCATTTTGGAAAAAATGGGAATCTAAAAAAGTATGGGAATTCAAAAACTCTCGGAACATGGCACATGGGCGAATATATTTTTAATATTTTTTTTTTTAATTTTTAAAAAGTTTATCAACTCTTGTTTTGGAAACAATATGTTCACTGCAGTTTCCAGGATTTGTATAATCTCAGCCTACATTTGTGAAGAGGCTTATGTAATCATATATCATTTTCGTTTACCACTTATACAGAACGACAGTCCATTAATAATTGCATGTGGCACTGTCTTGTTGAAACCACATATTCTCCAAGTCGTATTCTTGAATAGCAGGCAAAAAACAGTCGGTTGTCATACTACCAAAACGCTCCAAATTGACGGTGACAGTCGTTCCCTCGTCATTTTCGAAGAAGTAAGGTCCAATCACACCTTCGGACCAAAGAGCGCACCAAACAGTGACTTTTTGTGGATGTAATGGCCTCTCTTCAATTACTTGAGGATTCTCAGAAGCCTAAATACGACAATTTTGTTTATTAACACCCATACCCACCGAGTGAGAAATGCGGTCCATAATCTCCTCTTAAAGCACGATATGTGGCTGTGCCAGAATCACCATTTTTGTAGAAGGTTTTAATAAGTTTTACGCCTTGTGTGATAGTTAAGCGATCCATTTTCGTCAATGCCAGACTATCAACTGAAATGAAAAAAATTTGGTTTAACAACTTAGTTTGACAGATGTCGAATTCCAGCCCTATACTTTTGAAACCACGAAATGGATAACCCTATATGGATATAACCAGTCAGACTGTCCTGGGCTCAACATGATAGATTTGCTAAGTGGTCTAAACGGAGTCTATAATCTGGTATTGCGGGTGGTCAGGAGCTCATAGAATTTGTCTCTGTTAGCTGTGGTTTACCACCGAAATTGTGATTTGCAACCGATTGCATGGTTGAGGCATTCTCTACAATCTGTTCTTGGATAGAACTTACGAAAGGATCAGCTGTCCAGCGAACTCTTATACGACGTTCGGTTTCTTGACACTTACGATCAGTAGAATCTGTCTGACAAATCATCAAGAATATATTTACGCTTCAAATTATCCCAATTTACTTTGAAAATCAGTCATCGATTCTCACAACTTACAGACGACCTTGTTTTGAGTGCTGAGGTTTTTTGGCTTCACGGGTTTGTTAGTAAAAAAAAAGTGTTGCCTATGGAGTTAGGCCAATGAACACGCAACCCTACAGACTTCGTCCAGAAAAAATGCACCGTTTTGTGCGGACATTTGCAGTTTGCGCCTTGCCCTGAGCATTCGCAGTGACCGTATGCAGGAAATATTTTTCAAATTTGAATCCCATCTATTGAGCAAGAAACAAGTGTTGATTAGAATTAAATTTTTTGAATTAATTAAATAAAACAAACCAATGACATATTTCAAATGTGAGTAATTTTCGACAAAGTCTCCACAATCCCATAATCTATGATTACCTCGGACCATCACAGGTACAGGTAGAAAAAGTGCTGCCTCAATTATTCATTATTAAATATCAACTCTTTAATTTGTCATCAAATTGCAAAAAAGAGTATTTGGTTTAGGGAATAACCACAAAACCTTTGAAATGTAACCCCCCCTGTCATTTTAATAAACTTCCACTTGCTGGCAAAAGAACACAAAGCAACAACAAAAACATTTTGTAACACCCCATTTAGCATCCACACAAAATAAACCGACCGCAGGTCAAGTTTAAAAATACAACCGGGAGGGGGAAAAAAAAAGTTTGGCCAAAAAATTGAGGACAAACATTTAAGCCGCACATACACAGACACACTGCCACACGCATCCACACAAAGGGACGACTCACTGAAAACATTGACCTTTCAAAGGTGTCAAAACCAATTGTTTCACGCCCTCCAATGTAACATATGGAAGGACAATAAAACAACAACAGCAACAACACGTGGCCCCACAAGCCTTTGATGTTTTCAACACTTTGCATTTCTCTGAGTTCTCTGGGTGTTGGTTTTTTTTTTTGGAAGATGGATCAGTGTAGGTAATTTCAAATTCAACAACAAAAACTGGCAAATTGTGTTTGTTTTTTTCTTTCTTCTTCTTCTTTTTTCATTGGGTATTAAGAGTAATGGAAAATTGTTGTTGTTTCTTTTTAATTTTCAAGCGAATTTTCGATAGACTCTATTTTAAGTATTTAATAAATACATTTTAATTAAAAACTCGGTAAAAATTTCGATGCTGTGGCAAATGATGACATGATGATGGTGATGATGTTACCCCTGCGCCCACACCTACCACCCTTTGCTCTGTTTTGAAATATAACATTTTGCCACAATGCTGGCGATAAGAATCAACCCTTTCATTTTTGCTCGGCTGCTGCTCCAAAGAAATCATTGTAATTATTTGAACATACAACAACGCGCCACAAGGACGATGGATGTTTGGTGGTAATCAAAGAATAATTCAGTTATAAGAAAGAAGAAGAAGCAGAAAAAACACAGCACTTCCACCTACACTCTGACAACTCACTTCACACACACATACCAACCTGCACTCCCACTTTTCCATTCACTTGCCGTCACATGAGAAAGGGTTTCCCCATTTTCCTAGAAAAAAAAAATGGTGAAAATTGTTTTCTTCGAAAAATAATAATAAACAACAACACCAGAACAGCGAAAATTACCAGTCTTTTGCAAGGAACCGAAGACAACAAAATCACAGCAGAAAAATCAAACTCATACAACTGAGGACACACATCCACTCGCATTTGCCGGCAAAGGCTTCTTTTTCGTTCGAAATAAAGTGACTGCAGAAGTATCTAGAAAATTAAAAATGAGAGCATACTTTCGGGCTGCCCGAGAGGAGCGGTATGAAAAGTGCGGGCAAAGTAAAAACAAAATGCTACAAATAATGGGTAGCAAATTACGGGCAATTTAGTTATTATATTTTTAATTCAAGGGACTAATGAAGAGGAATGTCATGACTATGAGGTCAATTTGTTCCGCTCAATTTTACCTCTTAACCCATTTTTTACCACCACCCGATTTCGTTGAGATATTACTGGGCTTTTCGGTGGGCTTCTTATGTCACTCGTATGAAAAATATAAAGTTTTCATTACCAAATTTATTTAGGTTCCGTGATATAGGGTGTTGCAAAAACGCATCAGTGGTCGCTTAAGTAGGTGAATATTAAAATGTATTGTAACAATGTCACTCGGTCAAAAAAATATAAATTTTCATCACCAAGGTAGTGTAGATTAGGAGGTATAGGGTGTTGCAAAAACGCATCAATGTACGAATAAGTAGTGAATATTAAAATTTATTGTAACAATGTCACTCGGACAAAAAAATATAAATTTTCATCACCAAGTTAGTTTACATTAGGAGATATAAGACGTTGCGAAAATGCATCAATGGTCGATTATGTAGGTGTGTAGTAAAATGTTTTGTAACAATGTCAATCGGGCAAAATATATAAATTTTCATCACCAAGGTAATTGAGATTAGGAGATATAGGGTGTTGCAAAAACGCATCAATGGTCGATTAAGTAGGTGCATATTAAAATGTTTGGTAATAATGTCACTCGGACAAAAAATATAATTTTTTATCACCCAGGTAATTGAGATTAGGAGATATAGGGTGTTGCAAAAACGCATCAATGGTCGATTAAGTAGGTGCATATTAAAATGTTTGGTAATAATGACAATCGGACAAAAAAATATAATTTTGTATCACCCAGGTAGTTTAGATTAGGAGATATAGGGTGTAGCAAAAACGCATCAGTGGTCGCTTAAGTAGGTGTATATTAAAATGTTTGGTAATAAAGACAATCGGACAAAAAAATATAAATTTTCATGAAGGTAATTTAGATTAGGAGATATAGGGTGTTGCAAAAACGCATCAATGGTCGATTAAGTAGGTGTGTAGTAAAATGATTTGTAACACTGTCAATCGGACAAAGAAATATAAATTCTCATCACCAAGGCAGTTCAGATTATGAGATATAGGGTGTTGCAAAAACGCATCAATGTACGATTAAGTGGGTGTATATGAAAATGTTTGGTAATAATGTCACTCGGACAAAAAAAATATAAATTTTCATCACCAAGGTAATTTAGATTAGGAGATATAGGGTGTAGCAAAAACGCATCAATGGTCGATTAAGTATGTGTATATTAAAATGTTTTGTAACAATTTCAATCGGACAAAAAAAATATAAGTTTTTATCACCCAGGTAGTTTAGATTAGGAGATATAGGGTGTTGCAAAAACGCATCAATGGATGATTAAGTGGGTGTATTTTAAAATGTTTGGTAATAATGTCACTCGGTAATTTAGATTACAATATATAGGGTGTTGCAAAAACGCATCAATGGATGATTAAGTGGGTGTATTTTAAAATGTTTGGTAATAATGTCACTCGGACAAAAAAATATAAATTTTCATCACCAAGGTAAATTAGATTACAATATATAGGGTGTTGCAAAAACGCATCAGTGGTCGCTTAAGTAGGTGTATATTAAAATGTTTGGTAATAAAGACAATCGGACAAAAAAATATAAATTTTCATCAAGGTAATTTAGATTAGGAGATATAGGGTGTTGCAAAAACGCATTATTGGCGGATTAAGTATTAATATACATTTTCATCACCGAGGTAATTTAGGTTAAATCCGGTCGGTTAATGCATTTACCTATACGGTTGCATTTGCATGTTATTTATAATCGACGGAAAGTCGACGGAATATTGAGGAGAAACATTTCATATTTCCGAACAGGATTTCAAGCACTCACTGGCAGCACTGCCCTCGTTAATTTTGATTTTGCAAAATTAAAAAGAAAAGCATACTTAAAGGCTCAACGGCACAGTGTCGATAATATGTGGAAGGGGTGGGGGCGGTGGCCCAACCGAAAGAGTTGATAAATAATACTGTGAAGAAAATAAAACACAGCCAAAAGAAAAAAAAACAAAAAAACAAGACAAGACATGAAACAACTGCAAAGCAACAACATGTAAATAAGAATTATGAAAATAATAATGGAAAACGGATTAAGACACAAACATTTACATACCCACCGTCAACTCTAACCTCCCAACCAACTAAGGCACGTTCGTGTAAACCCGCCACACTCACACACACACACACGCTCCAAAAAAAAAAAAACATTGCAAACAGGAAGAAAAACAACTCACACAACAGACAAAATAATAGGAAAACAAGTTTTCTCCGCCTGAGTATGGGCTAATGGGTAGACAAAATCCGTAGGTGGTAAAATGAGACCAAGGCAGCCAGTGAACTGACTCAGCTACCAACGAACCAACGAAGATGAAGATGTTAAATAAGGAATTTCATTTAGACGAAACAAAACGAGAAAAATACGAAACATCGCAAAAGCAACACATCACAACGTCCTTAAGAAATTGTGGTTTGTAGCAAAAGAAAATTGAAAAGTTCATGGAACAGTGGCACGAAACTGACAACCGAAACTTAAAGGGGCTATGGTAATGAAAGGCGCCGTTTCTGGCCCACTGTTAGCGAGAGGAATGTTCTGGGTTTTCCGTGGCAAGAAACCAAAAGGCGTTGGTTGTGTTGCCGCCACATACTAAAGAATTGTTTGACTGGAAAACGTAACATACATATTAAGTCATGACGACATGCAGTCGCGTATAATTATGGAATGTTGCTGGTGATGATGCTAGTTTCCAGTATATTTCGTATTTAATTACTTTTTTTTTGCCTGTTGGTCCTCAGCGTCTACAGAACAACATACCGTGCATTATTAACCGATGCACAGTGTTTTCTGAAAAGGAAACTATGCGGTGTGATGCTGAGGGGATACAATGGATGGAGTTGGCTCCCTACTATCCCCTATCAGCAACACCGGTAGATTTGAGTGAGTGGAGATTGAAATATACAGGAATAGAAATAAAGAGTGAAACATTTGGTAGTTGCAGCTACAACAAACCGCTCAAACGCCGTACCATAAAGCGCACCATACAGTCACACGTTGAGAATGGAGAGGATTCTCAACAACAACTCTTGGGTTTTCCGAGCCCCAGATGCGATAATTTTGCATGTTGACGAAGCCACCGAGGTGGAAATGGGCCTCATCATTCAAGATGATTTTTCGATGGAATTCCGGATCATTTTCATGCATTTCAAGGACCAAATCAGCAAAGACACGACATTGTCGATGATCGGCCGGCTTGAGCTTCTGTGTTCACTGAACTTTATAAGCCTTAAGACCCAAGTCTTTATCTAAAATCCGGTGTAATGACGTTTGTGGAATGCTCAATTCCAAAGAACGACGAGGATTGGACAAACCTGGGTTTTCTTCAACACTTTGGGCTACAGCAGCAATATTCTCAGTTGTTTTCGAGCGACGTGCACGGGTTTTATTCTCCACATCACTAATTTGACCCAACAGCTCGAATTTTTTCAACAATTTCGGTACTGCGGTCCGACACAGTGCTTCACGACTACTCAAAATTGCTTTAGTTTTGCGAACTGTGGCTGCAAGATTTTCACAATTTTTTAGTGAATTTTAATAATTTCAATGCGCTGTTGAAGCGTGTATCGTTTCATTTTTAGTAATGGCGTAGTTTCCACTTGTCAAATGTCAAAGAATAAAAACCTTCCAAAGTGACAGCTACCGAAATATCGGGTGATGCAAAATAACATCTCTTGTTGGAGAACCCTGTATTTATTGAAAAATGTTTAACACAATTATTTACAGGCTAAGTGGGGGGATATCTTTAGAAAGAAACTCTCTGAATTATTTAAAAAAGGTTGTTTTGCTGAAATCGAAACCAAAATTATGGCAAAATTGTTTTTTTTTTTATTATTTTTTTAAATTTTCGATTTCTTCATGGGAATACCAGCGAGTCAAAAAAAAAATAAAAAAAAAAATGTTATCCAGAAAAAGGATATTTTTAAAAGAAAATTACGTATACATTTTTTTTTTGAAATGGACGTTTTCTTTAATGGAAAACCATCTATTGGGAAATAATATAAAAGAAATATGTTTTTGGTTTTTTTTAAAAATTTTTTCAATTCAATGACAATTGTTTTTATATAACTGCTCTATATTTCTTTTTTGGATAAAAAAAATTAAAAAAAAAAAATATAATTCTCAGTAGTTTGTCTATCATTAAAGAAAACGACAATTTAAAAAAAATTTATATGTGATTTTCTTTCAAAATGACAATTGTTTATATATATGTATATAAATCCCGTATAATCATTTTCTTTTTCAAAATTTTTTTAAAATTATTATTTTCTTTATTGGGAAATAAAATAAAAAATATACTTTTTTTTTAATTTTTTTCTTGCCAAATAAAAAAGGATAGCATTGTTTTATATAAAAATCCTGCAGTCATAATTTAAGCGGACATAAAAAAATATATTAAAAAAAAATTACGTATCCTTTTTTATTTTTTCAAATTAAGCGTAGATAATAAATTTATAAATTTATATACAAAAAATTGCGGAACCTTATATTAATTTTTCTTTTTTAATTTCCATTTTCTTCATCAGCTATTTGGAAATAAAATAAAAAAAGATAATTATTTTTTTTTAATTTTTTCATACCAAAAAAATAAAATAAAAAAAAATGTTTTTTTTTTAATTTTCTATAATGTTTTTTAAAAGAAATCATGCCTTTATCATCATACCATCATTTCAAGCGTACATAAAAAAAATATCCGTAATTTTTTTGCAGGATGACTGCAGGATTTTTAACTTTTTTAAAATTTCATTTTCTTCATTATCTATTTGGAAAGAAAATTAAATAATAATAAAAAATTACAAACCAAGAAAATAAAGTACAAAAACATATTTTTTTCTAAATTTGTTTATGCCAAAAAAAAGGATGACTCATTACTCAAAAGGAGTCCGGTCATCATTTTAAGAGTACATAAAAAATATATATAAAAAAAAATTACGGATACATTTTGTTTTTAATTTTTTTTTTAATTTTCATTTTGCCTTATGAGCTATTTGGAAATAAAAAAAAAATATTTTTTTTTTAATTTTTAATAATTTGTTTTATGCCAAAAACAAATAAAAGAAATAAATTTTTTTTGTAATTTTTTAGTTATAAAAAAGGATGACTCTGCTCTTTAACCATTGTCTTTATATAAAAATCCTGCAGTCACAATTTTAAGCGTAAATATATAAAAACAAAATTACTAATAAATTTTGTTTTTAATTTATTTTTAAATTGTCATTTTCTTAATTGGACTATTTGAAAATAAAATAAAAAATTATATTTTTTTTTGTAAATTTTTATAAATTTTTTCATGCCAAAAAAGGATGAGTCCTCCGGTCATAATTTTAGGAGAACATAAAAAATGTATAAAAATATATTAAAAACAAAATTACGGATAAATTTTGTTTTTTAATTTTCTTTAAATTGTCATTTTCTTTATTAGCTATATGGAAATAAATTAAAAAACGATAAATTTTTTTGTAACAACAAAATAAAATAAAATATTTTTTATATATTTTTTTTTTATTTTAAAATTTTTCGTGCCACAAAAAAAGGATGACTCCGCTACTTAACCATTGTTTTTGTATAAAAAATTCTGCAGTCACAATTTTATCGTACTTAAAATCATTCAATTTGTTACATTTATAAAATTATAGTCAAAATAATAAATAATAGGACAACTCTACGTGCCAAACAGCTACACTCGATGTTAAGCGCCCTGTTTTTGAAGAATCTAACGTATTTTTTTTTTCATCCAGGGCCATGTTGAACGAATTTTTGTTTACAAAAATGTAAGAGGAGGATATTGGCAACATTTGGTTTCAACAGGACGGTGCTACGTGCCACACAGCCGAAGCTACACTCGATTTTTGCGCCCTGTTGTTGAAGATCGCATAATCAGCCGCAGAGCTGATGTCGTTAGGCTACTGCATGGCCAGCCGAGGCGGCCATTTGAATGAAATTATTTTCCATTATTAAAAAAATAAATTTGAGAAAATATAGAATTTTCAAAAAAAAAAAAAAAGTTATTTGGCGGACCCTGTATAAGTACATCCGAAGAAAACAGAAATTTAAAGAAACTTGAAAAAATATTATTTTATTACGGAAAAAAAATTATTTTTTTATGTATAGAAAAATTCATTTTCTTTTTTAAAAAAAATACTGTCCACATTTTTTTTTAAACTATTTTGTTGGATTTTAAGAATCTGGTTTTATAAACATAACATTTTAGTTTCCAGATTTTTTTTTCTCGCTTGAGAATATTTGTCGCATCAAAAAACTTACAAAAATTCAGCCAGGGTTGAATAATGAATTTCTTTAAATTGAGGACAATTTCAGTCTTGTCTAGGCCCACAATTATTAATTTAATTGAACTATAGTTCACACCCAGCATCATTCAATCTACTCCACCAAGTTGGCCCGTTCTCATCGCTCCACTGTCTGTCGCAACCACTGTCTGCCGCCGTACCACCGCCAGAAATAAAATTAACATTATGAGAAGGATATTTGTGAGGTAAGCACGCTTAGGCAAGAAAATTAATATTAGACACTGAGAAATCCCCCATGCCCGGCTCACACACACACACACACACACACACACAGACACGGGCCACACGACACCTTGGGTTGGTTTGCCGGTTTCAGTTGATGGCGGCAACAACTTTGGAATTATTGAAAGATTTATCACCTCGTTCAAATTATTTCCATTTCGGTAATATTAATGTCTAATGTGACTTTTTCGTGGGAGTTTTTTCCTCCCCACCCACCCCACTCGCCACCATTGTGTGTCACAGTGAAACCGAATATCTCATTCATCTCTGGAGACCCACTTATTGTCTCCAAGTTAAGGAGAAAAAACACGTAAAAATTCCTGAGACAAAATTTTATTTCAATTTTAACATTGTTAACAATTACAACAAGTTTTGGCGGTGTGTCCTGCAATTAAGCAATTATTTTGTAATGTTGCTTTCGTCGACGTCGTCGTCGTCGTCTATGGCGAAGCAACAGAAGAAACAACAACAAAAATAATTTATTACTTTTAATGTTGTTATTTATTTTTATTGCCTACTTTCAGGCTTTCTGCCAGAGTCTCAGTTACGGTTTCCCATTGTTGCGTATGTTTTGTAATGCTTTGTTGCTTTTCGCTTCTACAATAACAATATTTTTGTTGTTGCTATTTTTGTTTTTAATTAAAAAGTTTTCGAAACAGAAATTTAATATGTTTTATGATCGTCGAATTCGAGGCAAGAAAATTCACGAACCCATCTTGTTCTCATAGTTACTCGCGCTCAACTGTATGCTATAGTTTTCGCTGGTATGCGAACACCTTAAAGTATGCTCTGCAATTAAAGATAATTTTACTAGACTAGCGTTCAAGTATTTTGAAGTATTGAATTAGTTATTTTTTTGTAAGAAATGTGTAATTCTAATAAAAAAAAAATTGATGAGGCAGGCGGAATTCTCAATATGTGTGACAATATAAGCTAATTGAAAACTCTCTCTTAATTTCTACAAAATTTCTACAAATCATCCGCAACCTGAATATTCTAAACCAGACCTTAAATGTGTCACAGCTCCGACAAACAACACGCACTTGAAACAAAAACAATTATTATGATTTCATTAAACGGTGTTTATTAAAGTGTTTATGCACCAAGGGAGGCAAGGGAAATACCGGCTGACCCCAACTAACTAAACTGAAATGAATACCAGAATTGTACTGCACTTTAGAAACCCAGTGAAGCACCCAACCGAATGACACAACAGGTTAAGAGAACAAATGGTTGGTGGCGTTGATGTCCATCACAGTTGCACACAACATTAGGAGAAGGTGCACGAACGCAAGCACGCACACACACCCAAATGAATTGCATTTTGTTAAACAAATGTTTGCTTTTGGAAAGGGTTTGAAGGGGGTGGGGGAGAAGGGTGCTCGCCATTATTCAGTGAAACGTTCAAAGCCATCATTATCAACATCATCATAATCGTCCACATTTTGAATGAGTATTGACAGCCAGGACTGTGGAAGGCCACAATGATTCCCGTGTATTGCACAAGTACTCATCGACTCGATGGACTGACTGCAGTTAAGCACTCGAAATGCAATTTCTGTAATTAAAATAAACACACGGCTATTTTGTGGTTTTTTTTTTCTCTTTTTCAACAGTGACAGTTGTCATTGTGTGAGTGGCAGAGACGTGGAAATGCATTTGAAATTAAAACTCATCCGAAGAAATAAAGTAATATCACGCCTAAGTGAGAACATTGAATTTTCTAAATAAACACACACCCAAAAATGAAAAAAAAATCTTAACAAATATCATGTGAAATTATATTATGTGAAAATATATTTTCAAAAAAAAAAGAAAGGAAATTATGACAAAAATAAATAAAATCTTCTGGGGAAAACTAAAGCAGAATTGCCAGTTTTTAGTAGACCACATATAAATCAGTTTAAAAAAAGGTGCTGAATCCATAACCGAAGCTTTGACATCCATAGTCGCAAAAGTGTGGGAACCAGAGTCAATCCCAAGAGCCTAAACGAAAATGTGAGATCTGTAAAAAGAATCGCACGAATTTTTTGTTCGTTGTAATCGTACAACAGATGCTGGAAGAAGAATGCTCAACTCGGCTCGGCACAAAGTATAAAAACCCCCCGTAAGGTAGTTCAAACTAAAAGCCATGATGAAGATACAAATTTGCCAATTGAGCTGATGCAATGTGGTCTTTGGCCCATTTTCTGCGGGCCCATCTCAAGGAGTTCATTCAAATAAACCACATTTATATGAAGCCTCGAAAGATAATATTCAGTTTAGAAGTCAGGTCTGTCATTCCAAAATGTGAACAATTGATAAGGAGAAGTTTTTTTTATTTAAACCAAAGCTGTTAAATTTTGATAACGATTAAAAAAAAATTTGTTGAAAAAGAAAATTTTGTGGGAAAAAAAAAATTTTGTTGAAAAAAAAAATTTTGTGGAAAAAAAAATGTTGTTGAAAAAAAAATTTGGAAAAAAAAAAAATTGGGGAAAACACAATTTCTGTACAAAAAATTTGTCTACAAAATTTTTTTTTTCCACAAATTTTTTTTTTTAACAGAATTTTTTTTTTTCCACACATATTTCAACGGGCGCCCTAGGCGCATTACAACTTACTAGTAGAATTATAGAATGTCTATTTAAATTCCTACGTACTGCGTGACAGAGTCAGTGAATCAGTGTCGAGGGTAAATATATATTCAGCCCGATTCTGAATACTCCCGGGGAGATAATTCCCGGGGAATTTAAATTTTTTCGAGAAGAAAATCCTCCTATTTTAAACAGACCGGGAAACAAACAAATCATCTGACTCGGAATAATCGAAATTGTATGTCCCTTAATATTATTCGCTCGGTTTGTTTAGAATTGCAGGATATTGTTCTCGGGAAAAAGCGAATTCCCCGGGAATTATCTCCCCAGAAGTTTTCAGAATCGGACTGATTAAGATAATCAAAAAAGAATCACTGCACCCGTGATTTGCACGAATCATGCATGATCACACGTTACAGGACATGATCGTTAGTAATTCTTCGCTCTTGTCACGGGGACGTGAGCAAAAAGCCAACCACGAAGCCTTCTCGAATAAAGATAAAACAAATCAATGAATGACACAAGTAATTTTTTCTATTCATATATAAGAAATCGACAAGAATCAACTTAACAATATTAAAATCTTAT
Organism: Hydrotaea cyrtoneurina; assembly: GCA_958296145.1. NCBI lineage: Eukaryota > Metazoa > Arthropoda > Insecta > Diptera > Muscidae > Hydrotaea > Hydrotaea cyrtoneurina. The sequence goes on along the minus strand of OY282514.1, from coordinate 26,000,802 downwards.
ACAATTTATACTAGGTAAAGAAAAATATAACTCAAACCAAATACTGGTTGAATTGGATGTGGACAAAAAAATTGAATCACCATGGTTTTTTAATGACAGTAATCAGGATTACTTGCGATTACTATAAATAATCAGATAGAATCCAAAGTAATCTCCGTCAAAATGTGAAATTAGTCGGATTATTTTCTGATTATTTCTGATTACTTTTGATTATTTATAGTAATCGCAAGTAATCCCGTTTACTTTTAGATTATTTGTAATTGCAATCAATTACACCGTGTTACAAAAAAATAGATTTTTTTTCTGTCCTATGAACCAAATGCACATATTCGGAAAGAGGGGAAAAAATAAAAATACTCGTGGTTCGGCGATTTTCATGTACGCGTCAGAAAAAAAAAATTTTATCAATTCTCAGATTTTCCTAAATTTTTTATTATTTTAAAAAAAAAATTTCACTTTTCTTAGCATAACTTGAAGAAACTCCAAATTTTTAAACTACTTAAGCGTTACGAAAAAAATTTTTTTTTTGAACTGAAAACTGAAAAAAAAAAAAAAAAAAAAATTAGGAAAATCTGAGAATTGATAAAAAAAAAATGTTTTTTGAACTGAAACCTTAAAAAAACGATAACCATTTAAAAAAAAAAATTTAGGAAAATCTGAGAAATGATAAAAATCTATTTTTTTTAAAAAATTCGACGTGATACAGACATTTCCACGAGTCTGCCTGCCATAAATCAGCTCGATTGGATCACTGAAAAAGGGTTAAAAATCGGTCGAAAGGCTTTCACACAGGTCACTACGAGCTTCATACTTCAAACTTAAAAAAAAAAAATCTGGCGTGTACATGAAAATCGCCGATACACGTGTATTTTTTTTTCGTATCCCCTTTCCGAAAAAGTAAATTTAGTTCATAGGACAGAATGTGTGTAACACGGTGTTATAAGTCTTGAAAAAACTGAATCTAATCGTAATTTAGTCATTACTGCACCTCTACATAACATTTAATTTAATTAGTTATTATTACGATTAGTAATCATTACTTAACAGCTATGATTGAAATATAGGCCTTACCTAAAACTACTTTCTCTTCTCTCACTTTTTTGCTCTAAAATAAATTGAGTTTTAATTTTGTTTATGTTTTGTCAAACTATATTCTTCACTCAGTTTGTTTCTGTTAGTCGAGTTCGAGATCATTTATTATTTCTATTTCTTTGCAAAACTAGAAATGTTTGCTTTGATTGAAGGCAAGGTATACAGGTCTTTTTTAAACATTTCTATTTTTGCAAAGAAATAAACCGAAATAAATGATCTCGAACTCGACTAACAGAAACAAAATTGAGTTTTTTGAAAATTTCTGGGACGGTTTTTTGCAAAAAAAATGCTATTTCTTTGCTATTTCTATGCTGAAGTGAAAAAAAAATTTTTTTTTCAAAAATAATAAAAATTTAGGAAAATCTGAGAATTGATAAAAATTGATTTTCTGACGTGTACATGAAAATCGCCGATACACGTGTATTTTTATTTTTTCCGAATATGTGCATTTGGTTCATAGGACAGAAAAAAATCATTTTTTTGTAAGACGGTGTTATATGTAAAATTGGGGGTTCGATTATCGCAACCGGCTCTGGCATCATTAGTTGCGATCATCGTATATTTTTAACAAATATTTGTTCATATCTGTCCGGCCGGCAGATCAAAATAAAAACGGCTTCGAAAAGGCTTCATATGAAAGCACCTGTGGCCTTTGGCCATGAAAAAGTGTGCCCTAGAGAAGGGCTGCCGATGGCTTTTAAAAATATTCAGAGAAAACATTTTTCTTATGCAAAAACGAATCGAAGTTTTCACCGTCAAATCCAAACTGATAGGAATGTTAATGTTGTCGGATTTCATGTAGAAATCTCAGTATTTAAAGAGAAAAGTAATACTGTTCAACAAATTAACCCTTGGACCACTGGAATCAAACCCTTTTAGCCATTAGCAATGGCTGTGGGCAATGATCGTCTATAGACTGCCTGAGTGGTTAAAGGGTTCTGACTTTATGATTGGAACGTTGGCACATTGAGTTGATCATTTTCGTAGAACAAACTTATAGTCCAGCTGTTGTGAGTTTACAGTGGGTTAAAGGATTTACTTGTTGGTTCGAAGGAATAATACTCCTAAATGAAGGGAATGTTATAAATTCCCCACATATGGCCCGTAAAGCCCCATGGAGTTCCTCTATTAATTCCAAATTGCCTCCACGTCCCTATCGTTAATGTCATAGATAATTTCATCAATTTGAGTGATTGCAACTTGCAACACTTGCCGTGGCCTCACACATACACACACACACATTCCGACCATTTGCTGCAATTCCCCGACCCGCACAATTGAAGTATCATATCAACAGTGGACGTTGGCATGATTGTTATTGCATTTATGTCCACATAATCATTGTGTTAAATGTGTTATTTCAGTTTGTTTATCTTAGTCTCAAACCAGCAACCCCCTGCCCAAATGAGGTACAGAAAGTCCAATTGCCTGACCCAACACCACAGTCGTCCAGTGCAATTCTCCAGAGAGCGGGAGAGAGAGAGACATGTAATGCATTCGAATGCAATTTATGAATTTTATCATATGTTTGTCATCACTGTGATTGTCGGTTGCAGTGCAGTTGTGTGGCTGGTGCATGAGTGCGATGTCTACTTTTAGGCTTTTAACCGACAATTGACCACAAAATGTCAAACCTCAATATTACACAATTCCCAGGCCAGGCCGGTGGCAGGGCGAGGGCGGGCAAATAGAATAACATTGACATTGAAATGCAAGGAAATGCATTTGGCCAATGCAGTGGATGTTTGTGTTTTGTTTTGGAACTGTGGACTTTTCTCGGAAGGCATACAAATGTGAATTTAAACAGTGTACTCTCTCTCTTCCTCCCTCTCTCCTTCTCTCACACTATCTGTAGTGCTATCGCCTACTTACTGGCACGCCGCCCGGAAGTATGCTTTACATTTTGTTGTTTGCTTTTCTCTTACGGAGATTACTTATGGGGACGAGCAGGCGTTGGAGTTGGAGCCGTTGCGTAATGAATGGTTAGCTGCATCTACGCAGACACTTAATTAAATTCAATTTCATTTGTGGTCTTTATTAACCGTGCTCCTTGGGCCCGTGTGTGGTACTTCATTCCGACAAACCCGACAAGATAATATGACCATTTGATTGTGTGGTGTCCGTATGTGGTCGTTTCGACGCAGAGGGGTTGGTAAATTTGGGTGGTTTGATTATTTTGATTGAGACCATTACCATTTGATTGCTCATTTCAGTGACCGAACGTGTGCTAGGGCAGTGCATGGCTGGCGTCTGGTCCCTGTTTTAGTGTTTGTTTAATTGCACATTTTGCTGCTTATTTATGATTTAATTAAATGCTCTGTGATTTTATGTGACGTCACCGTGAAACTTGCCATAATGAAGAGTTTATTTAACATTATACGGTAGTGAAGTGGTTGATGGACAAAGTCCCGAAAGAAGGCGAAACTTCGCAAAATAAAAAATTGAGTGATGAAGTCGGTTTTAAAATTAACTATTTTTATGGTGAGTCACGTGAATTTCGCATGTAGATGCGGTCCACTTGTTATGCGTGGAAACGACATATGGAATTTTAGTTCTGTTTACCTTAGTCATCGTACATTTTCAAAAAATTTCTTAAATTTTATTTTTTTAAATTTTCATTTTTCAAACAAACTATTTTTACCGATTTGAAAAATATGAATTTTTCGCAGGTGCAGGGCGATAAAAGCCTACAACAATTTCCCTTTGTTTATATTTGGATTTTTAGCAAAGCTACTGCAAATAAAGCTAAAAAAATAGAAACTCTAAAAAAAAATGCCAAACAATAAAAACTAGAATTTTTCAAAGTATGACGAAAAATTTGTGCTAGTCTAACACAATTTACAAGAAAAGAAATTACAATAAGACAAGGAGAATACTCGGGTTTAACAAAAAAGAGCTGAGCTGTAAGCTAGTTGGGAAATTTTAGGATCGGATGCATTTAGGGGCTTGCGGAGAGGACGCCGAGACGGCGGAACACTTCCTGATCAGGAAAGTCCAATTAGTAGAGGACACCTTAGATGACCTGATCTTTTAGAAAAATTTGTGTTTTCTACTTTTTATATCCAAAAAGTGCCAACTAGATATAGACAATTTTCTCAGAACTGAATTTTTTTTAGAATATTTTCTTAATCAACACAATTTTTTGGTTTTTGTAAAATCATTACAAAAACGGTGACTTTTTCGAAAATGGCGAAAAAGTGCCACATTGAAATAGGCGATTTTCTAGGAAATTTAAAAGAACATTCTCAGAACTGAATTTTTTTTAGAATATTTTCTTAAACGACACAATTGTCTAGTTTGAATTTGTTTTTTTTTAACAAAATTTTTGGTTTTCGTAAAATCAAACGGTGACTTTTTCGAAAATGGCGAAAAAGTGCCACATTGAAATAGGCGATTTTCTAGGAAATTTAAAAAAACATTCTCAGAACTGCATTTTTTTAGAATATATTCTTAAACGACACATTTGTCTAGTTTGAATTTGATTTTTTTAACAAAAACGGTCACTTTTTCGAAAATGGCGAAAAGTGGCACATTGAAATAGGCGATTTTCTAGTAAATTTAAAAGAATAATAAAAACATTTTTTCGATATTTTGATATCGGAAAATGTCCAAATTGAAATAGGGATTTTCTCGGAACTGGATTTTTTTTTTAAATATTTAAACCCTTCGAAATTAGCGATTCTTTTCGGAAATGGCTACAGCTGGAAGTTTTGTGTAAACAGCACAATCATGTCCCCGCAGCTCAGTCCAACTTTCGCTTGAAAACTTTTCGTATTTTCCAAATATTTCGGTCAATTTTCGAAATTTCCATTTTAATTTTCTTTTAATTTCGAAAGTGACGGTTTCAACGTCCTGGATATGTTGGTTCAGAATTGACCACAGAGTCAATTGTGCATCACAAAACTAGGCAATTCCATTCTCTCCAAAAAAGATAAATACTTAATGTTAGTGTTTTATTGCCACCCAAAACTTTTGCTGAGTTATGACCCCCGTTGGATAGTTGACTTTCGTCCATGATCTCTGTGGTCGATTCCAGTATTTATTATTTCACAACACGCGTTGTCGTTGTGATTTTTACCAAACAAATAATTATAATAAATGACAATTCTAAGAGTTTTTTTAAATGTTCAGTTTTTCCTTTTTTTTTTTTGTTTTTTTCATTTCCTTTTGTCTTTGGATATTTTTCAGACATACCTCCCCCGAAAGATGCGATGGTTTTTGGTTCAACCACTGGGGGGGAAAGATAAATGATTGCAAATTTTATTGCTTCCACCTCATGTTGCTCATTTTCCTTTTGCTTCCTTGTTTTTTTTTTGTACATAAACCACAATTTGTTTTTCCTTTGGTTGGCGGGGTAGCAAAGAAAAAACAAAAAAACTTTGCATACTTTTAGGTTTATCATCATATTTATCATATACTCGTACATTTTGGTGTTCTTTGTGATGTTGTTGTTGTGCTGTTGTATTTACATTAAAAATAATAACCGTGAAAATGTACACGTTTCACCATCTTTTTTTTTTTTGGTTCTTTGTTTGAAATTTGCTTTTTGTTTTGCCAGGAGTAGTGAACCTTAAAACGAGGACAAGAGCAGCCTTAAAGGAAGTTGCAAACAAATCGAGTCTGTATGGAAATGTAACTTTAATGTAACATGGCAACATCTGTGTCGCTGTTGCTTGTGTTATTGTTGTTGTTGTTAAGATCTTATAATGATAATTTATCATTTTTGTTGCTGTTCCATTCAAGTGACACGGGGAGAGTTTTCTGAGGCGTCGACTTCGTGCAGAGCTCAATTTTGGAGTTATTAGTTGGCTGGGGAAAAAAAAATAATGTCATCACTGCCAAGTGTTGGGGTGCAGTTGCTATACCTTAGGTACTCTTCAATACAAGAAAAAATGCTTTACAATACAAAATATATCTTCTATATGTCAGCAAATGAGTAGAAGATGTAGCAACAAAATGGAAATTACGCCGATCGTCATTGAAATTCGTTTCAACCGTTTCCACAATGGCCGTCTCTGCGTCAAGAAATTCTGTGTAAAAAGTTTCGCATTGTACGAAATCGGACCGAAGATGAATTCTATTGCACGTTGTCGATGTTTTAGTGTTGGCTCACGTCATATGGGAACAATAATTTTATTGTGAACATTTTTTTCGGATAGAATGTCTATATGAGACGGCTCTGTAGTCCATAATGATACAACGGAAAGTAGGAAAAAATTCTCCAAAATGGGAAAATAGGAAAAAGTTCATGAAAAAGCTGATTAAAAAGGATATTTTTCATGGGTCAAAAAATGAAACATGACCTCAACGCAAGAAATGCTGGGCTAATTTTCATAACTATAAATTGCCACACAATAAAATATGAAATTTTGATAAAATCTTAAGTGAAATAATGTCTCGATAAATTTAAAAAAATAAATAAAAATTAAATAAGGTTTCAAATTTTAGAAAAATAATTTAAAATTATTTTTTAATAATATTGAAATCAGGGACAATTTTCCCAAAATTTAAAAAAAAAATAGTGTGATTTTTAAATTAAACCATTAAAAATTGCCCAAAATTTGAATAGCAAATGACGTCAACAGAATTGGAAAAATTACCAAAAATTTCGTTAACGAATTTATCAGGCAATTTTCAGAACGCAAAAATCGGCATACTGTAAAATATGAAATTTACAAAAAAAAAACCAAACTTTTTGTACCAATGTAAACATTAAAAATAATTTCGATTTTTTTTTTAAATTTTTTTTTTTTTTGTAATATTAAATTTGGTAAATATTATCCATTATGTGTTAAATAGAAACAAAAATTGGTCTAATTTTTATATTTCCAAATAGATCAAAAGTTTAATAGAAAACTGACCGCAACTGAATTAGCAAAATGACCAAAATTTTCGTTAACGCAAAAATTGAGAAATGCACCCGATTCTGGGGACATTTTCATAACTAAAAATCACTACACTAGAAGATATGAAATTTTGCTAAAATCCAAAGTGAAAAATGCCCCAAAAAAAACATACAAAAAAAATTAATAAAACAAATAAGGTCTCAAATTGTAGAAAAATAATTTAAAATTATTTTTTAATAATATTGAATTAGAGACAATTTTTCCATTAGGGAAATCAAAATAAATCCCAAATTTTAAAAAAAAAAAATAGTGTGATTTTTTTTAACCTTTAAAAATTGTCCAAAATTTTAATAACAAATGACGTCAACAGAATTGGAAAAATTACCAAAAATTTCGTTAACGAATTTATTAGGCCCCGATTCTGGGGTAATTTTCATGAAATTTAACCCCAATCCAAGGGAAAAATGTAGAAAAGTGACACCACAATAAAAAAAAAACAAACAAACCATTTTACACCAATGGCAACATTAAAAAAAAAAGTTAAAATTATTTTTTTTTTAATAATATTGAATTTGGGTTTATTTTTTCATTATGCAATTAAAAAACTAAGACTGTCCACAGATTTTGATTTCACTTGTTAAAGGGTTAAAATAAAAATTTTGAATAGAAAAATGACCCCAACTAAAGTGGAAAATTTTTCAAAATTCTAGTTAACGAAAGAAATGATACATGATGCCAATTCTGGGGTGAATTTCATAACGAAAAATCGCCCCACTGTAAACTAAGAAATTTAGCCCCAATCCAATGGGAAAAATTCCCCTAAAAATATAAGAAAAATTATAAAAAGCAAAAGATCTCAAATTGTAGAAAAATTATCCCACAATAAAAAAATAACCAAACGTAGTGTACCAATGCAAACAATAAAATCATTTTAAAAACATATTTTAATAATATTGAATTTGGAGTATTTTTTTTTTATTATGCAAATCAAAATAAATCCCAAAATTTAAAAAAAAAAATAAGTAAAATTTTTTTTATGTAACCCTTTAACCACTAAGACCGTCTACAGGTTTTGAGTTTTGATTTCAGCGGTTAAAGGGTTAAAAATAGCCCCAACAATTTGAATAGATTTCGTTTCGTTTCGTTTCAATTCATATTTTATCTTATGAAATTTGTCGGCCAGACTCACAAACAGTCGTGCTATTTGTTATTAACCCTTTCGTAGAATTGTTAACACTAGAGATATGCTCTCCTAATGCGAATAATAATTCAATTAGAATTTTGTACAAATTGCATTTTATGCATTTCCATTAACTCGCCCAAATCCCCAGACTCTCTGCTCGTCGCTGTAAATTCAATTTTTCATAAACACGCACACACTCACACACTCACACACATGGGCATGATTATAATGAATATTTCACTTGTAGTCATGATAGAATTAAATTCACAAAAACAACAATCGTACTCCGACCTCCCCCCGCCCCGGAATTCACCAGGCCAGGGTAAGTAACCCTTTCCCGCCGGCCATGTGGTGCCCATTCCAGGAATGACCACTCAATCAGGCATAGAAACACATCCAACATGGCTCAGACATTTGGCAATGGCAATTGATTGATCTTTGGAATTGAGATAAAATGGCCGGACAACTGTTTGACGCTGGACACCACACTCCTCGGCGTTCAGTCGCAAAACAAATGAAGTTATCAGTCGACCAGAAATCCATCAGGCAGAAGAATTCAATTATGAAGTCCGGGCTATGAGTGGGACAACATTTGCCATCGCAGCACAGTGGTTCGGCAAAGATTTTCATCGGCCAAAATTTAATATTTTAAAAATATTTCTGGGACTAAAACAAACAAATTTTAAAGCAAACAAACTTTTTATTTAAAGTGAAATGTTATTGCTGCCAAACGTGGGTTCGATTTCCACAAGAGGCTTTGATCAGTCGCTGCAAAAATCTAGCCATATGCTCTGTGTCACCCGGTTTACCCTTGAACCCAATATTAGAATATAAAATTACTTTGTATTGTAATTAATAAAGAACACAAAGAAAAAAATTGTAAAATTGAAAAACTTTTAAATTTTTATGGTAAAAAAAATCAAAATTTTGGATAATTACGTCAAAATTTGTTTAAGTAAATATTAAAACAAAAATATATCAAAAACAGTTTTAAAATATTTTTAAAATGTATTTAACAGTCTGTTTTTATAAAACGTATACGTCTGAGTCGAACATAAACGTCGGTAGCCGAAACGAAACTGAATAATAATCAATAAAATATCAATAATAATGTATCAATAACTCCAACGAATCCAATTAGACAAAATGACCCAACTCTGAAAAATGACCCAAAAAAAATGAATAATTCCCCAAAAAAAAATGCATACAAAATTGGGGATTTTTTCATAATTTTTAAATAACATGTCATTTTTTGAAGTATTTTTCATATGAAAAATGGAGATTGACGAATTTTCCAATTTTTTATTTTTGGGAAATTTTTCGTTTCTTTGGGATATTTTCATAACAGAAGTCAGTAATTTTTTTTTATAATTTTGTTTTTTCGGGCAAATTTTTCTCATATGAAAAATGGACATTTCAAATTTTTCCATTTTTTTATTTTTGGGAAATTTTTCGTTTCTTTGGGATATTTTTTGTTTCTTTGGGATATTTTCATAACAGAAGTCAATAATTTTTTTCATAATTTCGTGTTTTCGGGCAAATTTTTCTCATATGAAAATGGACATTGACAAATTTTCCAATTTTTTATTTTTGGGAAATTTTTCGTTTCTTTGGGATATTTTTTGTTTCTTTGGGATATTTTTCGTTTCTTTGGGATATTTTCATAACAGAAGTCAATCATTTTTTTTTATAATTTTGTTTTTTCGGGCAAATTTTTCTCATATGAAAAATGGACATTGACAAATTTTCCATTTTTTTATTTTTGGGAAATTTTTCGTTTCTTTGGGCTATTTTTTGTTTCTTTGGGATATTTTCATAACAGAAGTCAATAATTTTTTTTCATAATTTCGTGTTTTCGGGCTAATTTTTCTCATATGAAAAATGGACATTGCAAATTTTTCCATTTTTTTATTTTTGGGAAATTTTTCGTTTCTTTGGGATATTTTCATAACAGAAGTCAATCATTTTTTTTTTATAATTTCGTGTTTTCGGGCTAATTTTTCTCATATGAAAAATGGACATTGAAAATTTTTCCATTTTTTTATTTTGGGAAATTTTTCGTTTCTTTGGGCTATTTTTTGTTTCTTTGGGATATTTTCATAACAGAAGTCAATCATTTTTTTCATAATTTCGTGTTTTCGGGCTAATTTTTCTCATATGAAAAATGGACATTGACGAATTTTCCACTTTTTTATTTTTGGGAAATTTTTCGTTTCTTTGGGATATTTTCATAAGTCAATAATTTTTTTTATAATTTTGTTTTTTCGGGGTAATTCTTCAAACATTGTTTGGGAAATTTTTTCAGAATTATTGGGGAAATTTTCATATTGGGTTTTTGTGGGGATTGCTCATTTCCTTTGGGGAATTCTTTATTCTTTTATTTATTCTTCATTTTTCAGTTTTTTGTGGGATTTTTCAGAGAGCAAAAATTTCGGCCGAACCTCATTGCCATCCTACACGGAGAAAAAAAAGATAGCCCAAATATTAATATATTTGGGAACTGCTCCAAACATATAAATATTGACTGCATATTATGATTGGGACAACATGTTACACTGGCCGTTTTTTCCCATTTAGTTTTAAGCGAGCAGCAGCTCGATAGGCTCTAATCATTCATCTGGTTCTTTACAAGATCCAAACTTATTACACTTTAGCCTCTGAAAATCCTCACTAAAATACTGTGCAACGAGAAAACGGTCTACGGTCGGCCGAAGGTAAGCGGCAATGAAAACAAAACACTGGTCAACAACGGAAATGTGGGTGTGCTGTCTAACAATGGCCGCAACGCAAGAGTGTGTTAACTTAATTTCCGTTTAAGCAAAACGGAAGTGGTCTTTGTATTCTCTGCTATTTTGAAATAATTTCAATCAATTTTTTGCGTAGCGTTTAACAAATTAATATTTTCCTTGGTGGAATTCGAGGAATATCTGGAAAACCCAAAAAAACACAAAACGTTGACCCTTTTGTCTGTTTCAATTTTTATTTTCTTTTAACAAATTTTAATTTTGTTTGTATTTATAAATAAAAAATGAATTTGATTGATGATTTCTTTTTTTTTATTATCATACTTCTGTTAGAAAGGGGAAAGGGAGAGCGATGATGATTATGAGGGAAAAAAGGTTCCACTCACACACACACACACACACTCACTTGACCATTTGGTGGATGATAAATTATGATGGATATGAGGTGCATATTTGCAATGCCACGTTTCTTTTTCCGTAAATGTTTTTGAAATATTTTGAATGGAATATAATAATTAAATGGAATTTCAGATCGAATGGGAAATGGGGTACCTAAGTCCAATAACGACACTAGCTACATTTTATATTTCACTCAAGGAAAATTTTAAATTTGGCTTTTCCAAATTTTAAAATTTGACTACTTCTTTTTTTTCAAATTCCTCTTGAAAGTCTATCTCATTCCAAAATCATAATTTGTTATTCTGTTTGCAATATCCTGAAATATCGATCTGGAATCCTCCAAAATAGAATTATTTGTGATCGTCGTAAAAGACCGATCAGGACACGACCATTAGTCTGCTAAAAAAAAACAGATTGCAAGGATTTTCCTGGATTTCTGTTAGTGCTGAAGTGAAGGTTGTCGAAGAGCCTGTGCTCTAAATACGCTATATGACTGTAGAGTCTAGGCGATCATAGTGGAGGTTGGATAACCCACCCCTCGCGGTGAAGAAGTGCTTCACGCCTGTACCGCCGAGATTGGGACGATCTATGAGGTGTTTTAGCGTGTTAAAGTCTGGCACAATGTCTTTGGCTAATGTGAATCAAAGCTCGTTGCATTGGTTTTGATTTCGTTTCGATTCGTTGCCCTGTAAAGGGAGGTGTTATTTTGCCCTACTGTGGACTTAGATTTTGAAGTCCTCTATTTTTTCTTGTCAAATATATGTTGCCTAATTTTCGGCTTATTGTGTAATTTTTAAAAGAATTGCCTATTTTTAATTACAAAATTTACTTACAACAAAAACAACACACCGAATAACACATTTTAATAATTTATGCTGAAATAAAAAATTAAAATGGAAAATGACAAGACTCACACACACACCCACACACACACACACTCAAACAACAATCAAGTAGAATCTCAGGTGCATTTACGGAAAATGAAATCATCAAAGTACAAGTGAACGTCACAGAAATG
>OY282514.1:23739591-23915820 GCA_958296145.1 Hydrotaea cyrtoneurina | reverse complement strand
AGTAAATTGAGCTGATGGCAAATACGTTTAGAAGGTCAAGGTCTAAAAGGGCACAATATACTCTTATTGTCATAAATTGAGGGAGGATTAATGTAGATTTTTAAGTTATTTGAAAAAAATATATACTTGGTCAGTTGGCAGTAATTGAAGATCCCGACATTGTAATTGGATATATTAAATCTATTTGTTTGATATATGTAGACGAAAAAAAAAAAATATAGACAGTATGTATTAATCAATAATACAGATAGTTAATAAAGAAGACGAAGACATAACAGAAACTTGGCAACTGAAAAAACAATTCACCTGCCCTACAAACAAAAAATAGTGTCTCATAGCTAACAATTCCTAACCCTGGCCGAGGGTATTTTTTGGGCAATTTTGCATGCTTACACATGCATACGTCCTTTGAAACTAGACTACCCAAGCATTGTCATTATCATGTGAAGTACGAACAAGTCTAGCAATTGCAAAATGTTGCCTCGGTTTTTTTTTCCTTGCTGTGTCGTTGGCTTTTGACTAGCATCACCGCTGCTTCTGCCGTCGCGCCGTGCCGCTGCAGCCACCAAATACTGAAACGAAGTTGCCAATGCAGCGTAGTGACATTTACGTAATGTTAAGCCATAAATTGGTTCAATCCGAATAATACCAAAGGCTACAATAACAGCATACTCACATACACACTCATATGTACCCTCACAGATACCGACACACACACACACACACAGAGGCGCATGTGTTTCCATGTAAAAGCCAACAACGAAATATCGGGCTATAAAAAAAATACTGATGCAGCGTTTAATAAAGTTTTTTGTTTCTCTTCTGTATTGTAGGACCACAGTTCTACTTTTTTTGGGTGCTACTAGATCAACATACGCGGGTGGATTGGAAAATAGAGAGAAGTTGGTGGGCAGGGTTTCTCGTATTTGTTTATGAACGAATCCAGTTCCGGCCGCATATCTGGTCCAGTCCAATGAGATATTTGGACTAGGAGCACACCAGAATATAATAAATTAAAAGCATTAAACACAATTTTAGGAGGCTATGCATATGGAGCAGATCTATAGGATCAGAAACATTTTTAAATTCTTCAAAAAAGATTACTATCTGGGTACAATAGTGAGTGAATATTGGTCATCGACCAGTTTTGTCTGAACGGAACGGACTTTCGAACCATGCGAAACTTCCCTTCAACAAATAGTAGTTGACTAATCAATCCTCCTTCGTACATATCTACAAAGAAAAAACCCATGGTTTTTTTATTTTTGATATTCTCAAGATACTCCATAAAAATGTTGGCAGTTTCTGTTACAGTTCGGGTGCGTTTGTGGGTGCATTTCCATGTCAGTGTGTTCCTTTATTCCAAGCATTTATGTCAACATTAAAAGTGTTTTACACGTTATCCTGCCTCTACTGTTTCGGTAGCCATCATCGTGCCGAGCTTCCAGCTAGTTTGTAAAGTCATTGCTCAATAGGGGAGTTGTTTTTTTTTGTGAAATCTCCGCTTGGCATTTTTCGCGTGGTTTTATGGACACAGTTGACAAGTATCTTTTTTTATGAACCATATATTTGATAACGAAGTTTGCTTCATTTGCTTTTCTCATTCCCCCCCCCCCCACTCCTTTTTCGCTTGGCTGATATACCCGACAGTTGTACTGTTTTTGTTGTTGTTGTAGAGTGGACACGATAACTAATGATGTTGTTTGATAGTTGGACATTGCTGTGTGGTGTATCTGTTTTTTTGCTTGTTTGGGTTTAATGCCATAATGTTTAGAAAAAGGGGCTACAAAAAAATATCAGCCGATTTATAATCCCAACCGCAGACGGCTAAGGGAGAAAGAACGTATGGAACGTACACGCGGGCTCAAACGGCTTAATCGTCTTAAAAAGGTATGAGGTGGATTGACTGCTGCAATGTGTTACACTAATTATTTGTTCAGCTTACACTAAAGAGTGAAAATAAAAAAAAAACACGGTATGGGTGATTTAGGTGGACTTAATTTTTTCGAAACTGTCTTCCGAACCGAACAGCCCACATAATTATCCAACGACACTAATTCGCTTAATGATGACGAATTTCACATATAGATGGCGCCGCCATGCTTAAGGCGTAACGCTAAGCACTACAAAGATCGCAGATTTCTCTGTAAAAAAGTAACCTTGAATGTCGAGAAGACAAAAAAAAGTGTTTTTAGCGGGACGACTGATACTCATTCTATTAATGAGGCAGAGCTTCACATATAGATGGCGACACTGATACATTTCCGCTGTGACTTTTACAGATCGAGTACTCTAAAGAGGCGTTTCGAAATAACCCCAAACGAAAGAATTAAATTATACCCAAAGAAATGCGAAAAATCTATTCACATATTTTGTGAAAAAAAAAATTTAATTATACCCAAAACCAGTGGAAAAGTTGCAGTCGGGTAAACCGACTTATATATACCCTCACCCTCAGTAAAAACATACAAGTCTCATACTCATAAGTATCGGAAAGTCAAATGTGACCGTGGCTACCATCATTTGATGTAACAACTCATGGAATGTCATAATAGAAAACATAAAATACCGAATGCTATAGAAAAAAAATATTGGATGGTACATTTGTATGGGAGGTACCAGAAGGGGAGTTGCCAGACTTCCAAGTTTTTGTCAAAAATTTTGTCTAGCTATAAGTTTAGTAAATACAAAATTTGGGCAAGATAGCTTTGGTCATACTGATAGTATTAGACGGTTTATCAGGGGCGGGATGGTACATTTGTATGGGAGGTACCAGAAGGGGAGTTGCCAGACTTCCAAGTTTTTGTCCAAAACTTTGTCTAGCTATAGATTTACTAAATACAGAATTTGGGCAAGATCGCGTTGGTCATACTGATAGTATTAGACGGTTTATCAGGGGCTGGATGGTACATTTGTATGGGAGGTACTAGAAGGGGAGTTGCCAGACTTCCAAGTTTTTGTCCAAAACTTTGTCTAGCTATAACTGTACTAAATACAGAATTTGGACAAGATCGCGTTGGTCATATTGGTGTTACTACACGATTTCTAAGGTAGGCGGGATGGTACATTTGTATGGGAGGTACCAGAAGGGGAGTTGCCAGACTTCCAAGTTTTTGTCCACAACTTTGTCTAGCTATAGATTTACTAAATACAGAATTTGGGCAAGATCGCGTTGGTCATATTGGTGTTACTACACGATTTCTAAGGTAGGCGGGATGGTACATTTGTATGGGAGGTACCAGAAGGGGAGTTGCCAGACTTCCAAGTTTTTGTCAGAAACTTTGTTCAGTTATACTTTTACTAATTGCGGATTTTTGCCAAGATCGGAGTGGGCATATTGATATTATTACACGATTACTAAAGTGGGCGAAATAGCAGATTTGTATGGGAGGTACCCGAAGGGGTGTGGCCATATAGCCCATATGCAATCCCATAAGCAGTTTTGGAAAAATATTAAGCCATGCCAAATTTCAGAGTGATCGTTTAACTCTTTCGAAAGTTATCGTGCGTACCAGCAGGACAGACAGACGGACAGACGGACGGACAGACGGACAGACGGACAGACGGACATGGCTCAAACGATTTAGAAAGTCATGAATCGAATTTGGTTCAAAGACACCTTGGGTCTAATGTGAATATTTCTAGGTGTTACACTTTTGGGTCGTATCAAATGATATATACCCTCCTACCCGTAGGGTGAGGGTATAAAAAAACTGAGTAAAATCATTTTATCTATCTTAATATATATTTACCCTCGACACTGATTCACTGATTCACTGATACACTGATTCCCTGATTCACTGATTCACTGACTCTGTCACGCAGTACATAGGAATTTAAATAGGCATTCTATAATAATTCTATAAATAATAATAATAAAAAAAATAATATTTTTTTTGTACAGAAATTGTGTTTTCCCAAAATTTTTTTTTTACCAAAATTTTTTTTTTCTTACAAATTTTTTTTTTTACAAAATTTTTTTTTTTCCAAATTTTTTTTTTTCAAGAAATTTTTTTTTTCCAAATTTTTTTTTTCAAGAAATTTTTTTTTTCAAAAAAAATTTTTTTTTCCACATAAATTTTTTTTTTCAGCAAACATTTTTTTTTCAACAAAATTTTTTTTTCCACAAAATTTTTTTTTTTCAACAAAATTTTTTTTTTCAGCAAAAATTTTTTTTCCACAAATTTTATTTTTTTTCGAAATTTTTTTCTACAAAATAGTTTTCTCAAAATATTTTTTACAAAATTTTTAAAATTAAGTAACAAATACTTTCTCAAGCAAATTAACGGGCGCCATAGGCGCATGATAACTTACTAGTTTTAAATAATGATAATGAAACAACCACCAAAAGAAGTAAACCCAAAAAAAAAATAATAAAAAAAATTAATTTGAGGGTTATTGGGGTGTTATTTAATTTATTTTTTTATCTTTATTTCATTGCGGATTAATTTCAGTCGCCTCTGAAGAGGTCGCTTTGTAGGAACTTTTCAACCAGTAATAGCGGAGATGCCCAGAGTGTGAAGAAGACATAAAACATATGTTTTTAGGCGTAGCTGTTAAGTAATGACTACTAATCGTAATAATTACTAATTAAATTACATTTTTTGTAGAGTTGCGTAATGATTAAACTACGATTATATTCAGTTTTTCAAGACTTGTAATTGATTACAATTACAAAGAATCTAAAAGTAATTAGGATTACTGGCGATTACTATAAGTAATCAAAAAGGATCAACAAATAATCCGACTACTTGTATTTCAACTACCTGATTACATGCGATTACTATAAATTATCTAAAAGAATCAAAAGTAATCAGAAAATAATCCAACTACTTTCAGATATTACTTAAGATTCTTTCTGATTATTTATAGTAATCGAAAGTAATTCTGATTAATGCAACTAAAAATTATAGTGATGCAAATGTTTGTCCACATCAAATTCAACCAGTATTTGAATTGAGTTATATTTTTCTTTACCAGTATAAATTGTATACGATTTTTGTTTGTCGTTTTTAATATTACTAAGCTGATAGCATTCTTCCTGATTTCTTGTATATGCAGTTGAAAAAATTGCCTGTGGAATTCAATGATTTTATTATCTTTATTCGAGATGGCATCGTGGGTAGCCCTTTGCCCATCTTCATACAGGCGCCCTTGATAAGAGCGAGTAATTACTAACGATCATGTCTTGTAGCTCATCCTCCCAGTGATGCCACCATCATCAGCATATCATCTCGCATCTGTCACATGAATATGAGTTTTGTTGTTTTAAAAAATTTAAAACATAACCACAATTCATGTCAGTACCTTAACGTTTATTTTCGTCAATCTTCTCATGGTGGTTTCTTCTTTCGTATGTAGACGTACGTCATATTTTCATGCATATCAATAAAAAATTGTTATCGCTAATTAGGATTGTTCACATTTTTTTTCGACCTGGCGTGACAATAGCACCATTGCCACTAGCAGTAGCAGCAACAATAACAACATCAACGATTTCCGTTTCCTTTGTGCAAAAAGGAACCCGCACCGTAACATACGAATGCAGATTCCACTGCTGACGGTGCTGACAATCATGATGCTGGTGTTTTTATGAGGGCCATCACAAAAATAAAAAACCAAAAAAAAAAAGACTGTAAAGATAAAACAAAATGTTCAGAGACTGACAGACCGACCGACCGAGAGAGATGAGGATGATAGTTCCGTATTTTTTTGTTTTTGGTTTATTTCGTTTTTTTTCTTTTGTTATGTTGTCCGTCGTTCAACATGTGTTGAATGTGTTTATTTACTTTCTCTTTAGTCCTCTTCGTTTCGTTTTGCTGTTTTCGTTTTTTTTTTTTTATTTGGCAAGAGTTGTTAATTGCAGTGTCATGATGTAAATTACTTTGGTCGTTGCCGTTCTTGCTGCTGTTGGATGGTTGCTGCTGCTGTTGCCACTGATGCTAATGTTGCTGCTGCTGCTACTGATGATGATGACAATGTTGATGGTGTTATTTCGAATGAGGATAATCATTGTTGCTGTTGTTTTGCAAATTACTTTTATGTTTTCTTTTTTGTGTGTGCTTCTGCTGTTCTTTTAGCCGGACAAAGGACTAATTTCCAAAATTGTTTTAGAAACAATGAGAATGTTTTAATTGTTATCACTGTCGTAATGATATTTTCGTGTGCATTTACAACGATTATTGCCATTTGGGTGATGTGTGTGTTGGTGGGGCAAAAAAGTGGGCGGTATAAACACAAAATTCGGTGTAAGTTTCTAAAAATACGTGTTTTTTTTTTCAAAATGGAAATTTCGACGAAATTTGCAAAATAACAAATACTGATTAATCTATTCCCCCTACTACAATCAATATCGACGAGATTGTGAACAGAAACAATTCGTTAGTTCCCAAAGAAAAAATTGACGTACAAAAAAAAAAAAAAAATATTAGTGTGATTATTTACCATTTTTGCCTAATTTTTTAATAAAAAGATAAATTGGACAAAATGTTCTCAAAAAAGAAAATCAAAACAGATTTTCTTCAATTGTTTAAAAATTTGGCAAGATTTTTCACAAAGACGTACAAGATTTTGTAAATGAAAATAATATCTATAGGGTCCGCCAAATCACTTTTTTATTTGGAAAATTGATTATTAAAAAAATCAATCAATATTTTTGGAAGAGTTTTAAAAATAAAAAAAATTATGAAATTAAAACTCAAAAATAAATCCAAAGTACTCGAAAAAACACAACAATAAAATGTTGATATAATTTTACAAAACATTGAGTTTTTGAGAAGATTTTTTGTATTAAAACTGTCGACCACTTTTTCTTAAAGATAACAGGTCGGAATTTTCTGTTTTTTTTTCATTTTATTTTTTTTTTGATATGAAAAATGCCATCGAAAATTTTTCAATTTAGAAAACATCGTAGAAATATCTGTGGCTTGGTGCTAAAAGGGCCAATGTCAATATTTTGGTGTTTTGAGTTAATCATTGCATTAGATTTCTTTTTTTGCTCTCTTTCATAATTATAAAACAGTCAATCTTAAATTTTACCCAGAAGGGGTTAAATAAGCGTAAAGCTGGCCAATGTCATTATGAACTCATCTATAAAACTTAATGCTAAAAGGGCCAATGTCTACTTTGGCCCTTTTAGCAATCACTGTTATATATTTTTTTAATAAACACAGGGCCAATGTCTACTTTTATAAACGTCAACTGTGGACATTTAACCTTACCATCTACCAAACGATGGGAAGAAAATCATCTTCTATATGCTACGTATGGAATGAAACAGTGGCTGGCCGCGGTGGACAGGAAATCGCTTCATGTATCTACCATTACTTACACAATCTTTCCAAAAATAGTAATATACATACAGTTACTATGTACAGCGACTCCTGCGGAGGACAAAACCGAAATATTTATTTTTCAACAATGTTACTGATAACTGTAAGTGAATTGAAAGCTGAGGGTAAACAGTTAACAGTTAACCACAAATTTCTTGAGGAGGGCCATACACATATGGAAGCGGATAGCATTCATGCGGCAATAGAAAAAACCAAAAAACATACTACAGCTGATATAGAGTTGCCTCGAGATTGGGCAAATTTAATACGTTTGGTACCAAGAACCCCCCCTATAAAAGTAATAGAATTGGACCAAACACAATTTTTAAAATTTAAATCATGTTTAACCACTCATTATGTACATCGGAAAAATAACACTATAAATGAACAAGTTCAGTGGTTACGAATTAAATGGATGCAGTATTCAACAAACTCTCCAAGTATCTCCCTCCCTCTGCCCTCCTTTGAGGGCGAGTTTAAATCTCTTGACATATGCAGAAATCACAAGAAAACACGACACGGAAATCTTCCCAAGCTTCAACCACTCAATAAGCAACCTGTTCCTTGAAGTACAGAAAAATTGAATGACTTAAAGGCACTTTTGCCATACATTACCAATACGAATCGCACATACTACAATCATTTCATGGAACAAATAACTGCAAATGACAACATTGTGGATTACCTGGCAGATGAAGGTATGGAAGAGGAATGTGAATTAACACAATAATATGCTATTATTGCATTACTTTACTACTATTTCTTGTTTTTATATCCTTTGATTACAATAAACTTTGCAACAACATAATAAAAAATTAAAATAAAATGGTTTTCTATTTGGTATTGTTCTTATTATGACGGCCAATGTCACAATAAAAACATAAAATTAAAACATTACTTTATGCTAAAAGGGCCAATGTCATCTTTATCTTCTAAATTTTGCAACTTTTTAGATAATTAATTTTACGATCGTATTCTATTCAAATATATTCTATATGTAAGCCCAAGTTGATAAGTAAAACTTTGAATATTTGTCTGCTGTAGTTAAAATAGTTTTTGTTAAAACATTCAAGTTCAATTATCTCAAAACTGAATATTTTGACATTGGCCCTTTTAGCACCAAGCCACAGATATAATGTAAAATTTTTTTAAAAAAAATCTCATTAACAAATTATGGTTTCTATAATATTAATTTAAAAAAAAACAGAAAATTCTGAACGTTTTTCCATAAAATTATGATTTTCTTTAGATTCGTTACGAAATAAATATTACTTTTAAAGAGAATTTTATTTCTACGAGTTTTTAAAACAAAGTCAAAAATTCAAATAAAAACAAGCAATTCTCGGTGCCATCAACAAAATGCGAAATTTTTGACCTAATTTCCCAAAAATGAACCAACTTTCTAAAATAAAATTAGAAATGATTTTTCACAGAAACATGTAATGGGACAAGAAAAGTAAATTGAGGAGAGAGAAGAAAATAAACATCTGATATGTTTTCTAAATTCAATGATTTTCGACGACATTTTTTATACCAAAAAATAAAGATTTTGTGCAAATTTGTAATTCGAGATTATCTAGAAGAAAATATTATATACAAAAAAAAAATTTGACAAGTATAAAAAAAATTGACAAAATTTCCAAAAATATAAAATAGAATATAATAATAAAAATATTTCGGCGAGTTTTTTTTCAAATAAAATCGACGGAATTTTATAAAAAACTAAATCACAAATATATTTTCTAAAGGAAAAAAAATTATCGTTGCCTTCTGATTAAAATTTTGTCATGATTATTCAAATTGACAAATTTTCGTCGAGATTTTTGATATTAACAAATTAGTTGTTTGCACAATGTTTTAAATAACCATTACATTCGGACAAGATTTTCCAAAAAAACTATTATTTCGATAAGTTTTCCTACAAAAAATAATATTTCAACAAGACACAAAATGTCAACAAATTTTTCTAAAAATGATTAATTTGAGAAGAGAACAAATTTAATATCTGGAATGTTTTCTAAATTCAATGATTCAATGAATGTCAACAAATTTTTCTAAAAAAAAATTAATGTGAGAATAGAATGTTTTCAAATTCAATGATTTTTGGCGATATTTTTTATACCAAAAAATAAAAATATAAAATTTTTACGAAATTTTCAAAAAGAAAATATTATTCAAAAAAAATATTTTGACATGTATAAAAAAAAAATGAAGATATTTTATAAATATATAAAATAGGATACAAATTTGACAAGATTTTTTCGAAAAATAAAAAATATTGTTAAACAAAAAAAAAAAAAAATTTCGACGAGTTTTTTTTAAATAAATCGACGTCATTTTATAAAAAATTAAATTACTCGCGCCCCTTTAGGCGAGTTGGTAGCGTGCTTGATTATCAGCGTGGAGGTTGTCGGTTCGTTTCCCAATAGGGCTTTGGCCTGTCGCTGCAAAAATCTAGCCAAATGGTCTGTGTCACCCGGTATACCCTCGACCCAAAATTAGAATATAAATTTACTATGTATTGTAATTATTAAATAAATAAATAAATTACGAATATATTTTCCACAAAAACAAAAAATGTTCGGAGCCTTCGACATACGTATGATTAAATTTTGTCTTGATTTTCCCAATTTGAAAATGTTCCACCAGATTTTTAATGACAACAAATTAAGATTTTGCACCACTTTTAAAATAACAAGATTTTCTAACAATTTTGTAGTTTTTCTACAAAAATGTCAACAAACTTCTATAAAAAATAAAATTCTATGCAAAAAAAAAAAAAAAAAAAAGGGAACCTTAATAATTCGAGGACATTTTTTTGTTTCACAAATAAAGTTTTTCCGCATCTTGCTTACAAAACCATAAAGTTTTGCTCAGATTTTGCGGAAAAACTGTAATTTCGAGAAGATTTATTAAAAAAAGTTCTAAAAAATCGAATTTTTAAATATAACTGACAATATAATATGAAGAGAAAGGCGGCGCCCATATAAAAATTTACAACACATATAAAATGTGGACGATACAGTAAAACTTATATTTACTGGCAGTAAAGGAGACAAATTCCCTTAAACAGATTTATAATTAATTATATAACATAAAGTCTTCCTAAGTCGCTCTTTTCTAAGGGATAATTGTGCTTTGAGTTATGGTAGTTTCCAGGAAAAACATTTTTTTTTTCAATCAACCAAATTTTATACATAAACATAAAATATTTATTGAAAAAATTTAATTTCTTAATTAAAATTTCCTATAACTACTATACAATTTCCACAAAATTTTCCATAAATATCGACTTTTGATAATATTCTCTATAAATAAAGAGATTCTCCATAATATGCATACAGTATTTTGTCTAAATTGTCAACGAAATTTCCAATATTTTACAAACCTCACATAATATGCCACTTAACATCAACTGGGACACGGGGGTCGTATTTATGTCTTCACTATTCTACAGATTCTGTACGAAATTATAATAAACTGCCCGGCAAAGCTATGAGGAAAGGACAGCCATCTGATCACATTTACTACGATTTTAATTAGTTTTGTGTCTGTCTGTTCTCCGCTTCAACCATTCTATATTGGTTGAAAATCAATTGTTGCTTCTCTGTATAGAATGATGTGTGTAGTGTAACTTAATAATGTCATAATTTAATGCCAATAAAATCTAAAGCGACCGCAGAGAGATAGAAACATAAAAAAACACTTGAAAGCAAACAGAGGGACAGACGGACGGGCATCCGTACTCGAACTCAGACAATATCCTTAGACACAGACACACACACATAGATACATCCAATAGATATTTACATAAGTACATGCATCCGCTGACTATGTGTAGGTGTATGTGTCTATACAGAGGCAATATATACATACAGACAGTGTGTGTTTATGTAACATTTATGTAAAACAATGTAATTTCCACTTGAGTTCAATAAATTAATTTTTACATCAGCACTACATTAATGGCACGCACATACACAAGCATAGAACACACTCTTTTTGCATATACTCGCTCTCTCGTACATTATCAATGTTACATTAAAACTAAATTGCTTAAATGAAGAAGCGATGAAATATGGGCTTGGTCGATTGGACGATAGATATGTATGTATGTAAACCACCAACCAAGTCAGGAAGCAAAGCTCCCATTGAAAGGGTACATTGCGGAAAAATTGCACACAAAAAAGGACACCACGACAAAGAGAGTCTCTGCAGAGACCCGTCTCAAAAGAAATAATCGTAAGGATGAACAATGTTCACAGGCAACAAAGCAGAATATGAGATGAAAACTATAATGACGGTGTAATAGAGTTTGTGTTATGTAGAGTGTACATTATGAGATGAACTCTACACTGGGTAGAGTTGGCACAGGATGGGGTAGACGGTAATGTGGAAATAGAAAAAATAGACCCGTATTTCTACAAGACCCCGGGAAGTAGCCCTCACTAATACACCTCTCAACGATTGACTGCAGATGAACAGGTATGACATTGAAGATGCTTTTACACATCTCCGCTGTCCTACCATCAACACCAGGAGACTTCCTGCTCCTAACCCGACAAATACTGTGTTCAATTTATGATATTTCGAGGAGGAAAGTCTTCACTTAATAGAGGAGAGTGATCGATCGACTCTGCCCCAGGAAAGAAAGTACGACGACTCACTCTCCCCAGAAAGACAATAAAACACCATCAATCTGAGGAGATGCCAGTTCATTCTTATCCCTGCCGATATGTTAAATCTTACCACAGATGCGGTCCCCATTGCCTACTGCGAAACTCCTCCATTCTTCCTCTTTATGCCTAACAAGCAGGTTCTTATACGTTCTAAGGCTTTGTGCTGAATTAAATCTTCTGCCCTGGTTAGCTTAGCACTTTGAAATCGCTTCGGAAGACACCTGATGGTCTTCCGCATGGTATCTAAATCCCTAGTCCTGACAGTCAAGCTGCCATAAAATCCCTGGTTTCTGTATACAAAATATACCTCAATTCCGATCACCTATCCAAAAAAAACAACCCATAATTGATTGGCATGTGTGCGATACTTCCTAGTCGCTGCAGATTAGCCTCTCTTCGCCAGACAGTGTTTGGATTATGGTAAAAACGATTTCCATGCATATTAAAATAGTATTATGTATGCGCGTCTACATGTCTGTAAGTGTGTACGTGTCTCAGTGTAAATGTGTGGCTTTACACAATACTTGGACATACAAACACACACGCAAAAGTATACACATAAATCCCGGCGAAAAACGAATGGAGTGAATAACTGATATTATCTTTTATGCCAATAATAAAATATGGACTCAATACATTATACCCTGGCCACATTCAAACGGACCCTTTCGCTCGTACCCGCAAATACACACACAGACACGTACACATACACTCAAAGATACTTAAATCATATACTGATGATGGGAACTCACATTACACATTATAAACCGGGGACAACAGCATATTTTAAGCAGGGCCTTCTAGGAGGCCTTTCGACGAAGACATGAGATCCTTGTGATATCCTAATGAAGACGGTCTGTCTGTTGAAATCGGGATAAAAGCCAGAAAAAAGAGATTGCTACTTCCAAATTTTCCTGTCTGAGGGACTAAAAAGTACCTGAACCAATTTCCCCTTTTCACTAGAATATAACTTCAGTTTTTGGGGATAATTAGCTTGGCTTGTGTGTTATTCCAATTTCCCTAAATGATAATATCAAAGGGGTGCTCAAAATGAGGGCCACTTCTTCAGGAATCATAAAATCCCTTCATATTTGTATAAATATTGGGCACCGGCGCAGGGGCCAAAAACTGGCCATGGCAAATATTCCGTACAAATAAAACGTGCTGCAACTTAAGGAGTAAGTCCTTGGACAGGTCTTCTTAAAATCTATTTTAAAGTGTGCAATGCGGATACTAAGGAAAATAAATAATATCTGTTCGAATTCATTCCATAACTTTTGTTAGGAAGGCCTTGTACATTTGCCATGCTAGCAACATTTTCAGAAACTTTCACACACATACGTACACGTATTTTGCAGACACATTCAACAAGAACGTGGTGTAATGTTACATTTCATATTTCCTTTAATGTTTTGGCTAAAATACTCCTTGCGCGGGCATGAGTGTGTGAGTGTGACTGTGTTTGTGTATACACTTTCTAATATGTTTTTGGTTCCTTCCGTTTTCGTTAGAATGCTTTCAATTTATGTCGCTGTGATATTGAACTTCAAACAATGTTCGAATGTTTGTTGAACGTGTGTGACCACTATACATATATGCATAGATTCGGGGTCCCTTATGAGGGTCATATGATAAGGGAGAGTGACAATTCTACGGGTTTCACTGAAAATCTAAATGTCATAAACTGATGTTGGGTAATTATTCCACTGGCTGGAGGGACAAATTGTAATTGTGTTCAATACTTTTTTACTTATCAAGTATAGACTACACTTACCCACAATAGCATACTACCCTCGTGTGACGAACTACACATGAAAATATTAGTGCTGGTTGGCTGTTATATGGTCAGAGTTGTCGTTAAAGGACAATCCCTTGGTAATGGGACTCCCGGGGAAGACATTGTGACATACACTGAAACTCCAACATACACACAAGCAGCTAAGCAGACGCACACACAGATACATTTGTAAGCTGTAGCACCACTTAACCATATCTTCCCATCTGCATATAGAACATTTTCTTCTTTTCTTTTTTTTTCTGTTTCTTTTGTTGTGAACACTCGTGTGTGTGTGTTTTTTTTTTTTTTGGAGGGGAGACGTATTTGGGTTTGTGCTATTTTTCGTTTTCCATTTTTCTATTTTTCATACACTTCGATGGTATCAGAAGATACCAAAAATCTGTCACTTTCATTGCTTTCCCTGCTTATCTTAAGTGGGTTTTTGGTCTCACTCTCTCGCTCTCTCTCTTATTGGCACTCTGCTGTACCAGCGTAAGTGGAGCTAAGCAAAATTCTATTCTATTCGCATTTGTTTATTGTGTCTGTTGCGTCTGCATGGTGGATCGCCCACTGTGTGTGGTAGACAAACTATTTTGTTACACCTAAAGGAAAGATGGAGAAATACAAACAATTTCAGACATATAAAAAAAATACAAATTGTAAAAATAAATTATAAGAAAAAATTTTTAATTAAGTCTCGATTTATAAGATGACTTTTGGTCTTGACTTTTTTTTGAATTCGCTTTTGGATTTGTCCAACTAATTTGTACGTTGAATTTTTGCTTGCGACTGCGTTTTGTTTTCTTTTCTCGTTTACTCTTGAATCTTGTTGATTTGTAACAATGAAGAAAAGGAAAATTTGTGAAGTCTAACAGAAATGTAAAAAAACATCTAAAATTTGTGATATTTCAAAACCCCGCAATCTCTTTAACAGCTGGATAATCATATTGAAAATCAAGCAATAAGTCATTGTGTAAATCGGGCCTAAGGAATATATGTCAACCACCCAGGTACTTTTGTGCGGTATTTTTCTTTGTAATGCCGAATCTTGTCGGTCTCTGTCTTCGGAATTTTAAGACCCGTTGCCCCTTTTATTTTCTCAGTGTACTAAGAATTAATTCTTCGAAATATATGCATTAAGATTTTTTGTGTTTGTTTATCCTTTCGTATATTGTTTTATTTCGTTTCTTTACTCTTTTCTCTTCTTCTTCTCGAATATATATTAAATGTAAACATGGAATATCCACACGCTCCCTTACACATACATACACTCGCACACGTGTGTCATGTTTCATATCTTGAAATATGAATTGTATCGTTAAGAAGAAGAATTTCCTTCAACTCGAACTATAGTAAAATCTATACCTACACACGTAGACTTACGGCAACATGACTTGCCTTCATTATTTTTCAATTATGGCAACGAAAAAAAAAAGAAACAGTTGGGAAAAATAAGCTGAAAGGATTTCAGAGTAAATACGAACTAATTGGTAATTGGCTCGGCTGACACACAGAGAAGCAGGCTGTTGGCCTAGTCAATATTGTAATATGTTTGGGAATACAGATTCTTTGTCGTGTCAATGCTGACCTTTATATTAATTTAGTGGACATTTGATTATGGCAATATTTGAAAGGATTTCAACACATTGTAAATAAATTGTATGTATGTTCGTAAATGCGTATAAGTAAGTCGTTAGGGGTTAGGATTCGTGAGGGAGTTAATGATACTAAATTGTCGCTAGATGCAGGGCATAGAAATATGAGATGCTGTTACTTCGGGCCCTAGACTGTGACTATGCAAGTTTGCTGGTTTTCTAGGGAGCTATTACACCGTGTTACACACATTCTGTCCTATGAACCAAATTTACTTTTTCGGAAAGGGGATAACAAATAAAAATACACGTGTATCGGCGATTTTCATGTACACGTCAGAATTTTTTTTTTTTAAGTTTAAAGTATGAAGCTCGATTTTCCCCAATTTTTATTATTTTTGAAAAAAAAAATATTTTTTTTTGCTTTTCTTAGCATAACTTGAAGAGACTCCAAATTTTTAAACTACTTAAGCGTTAGGAAAAAAAAAATGTTTTTTGAACTGAAACTTTAAAAAAAACGATAACCATTTAAAAAAAAAAATTAGGGAAATCTGAGAATTGATAAAAATATATTTTTTAAAAAATTTGACGTGATACAGACAAAAATTCTGACGTGTACATGAAAATCGCCGATACACGTGTATTTTTATTTTTTCCCCTCTTTCGGATATGTGCATTTGGTTCATAGGAAAGAAAAAAATCTATTTTTTGTAACACGGTGTTATGGTCGCGTTGTTTGAATGCATTCGATCATATGGCTCAGCGGTTTCCTCTTCGTATTTAATGATAGAGCAGATGGTGTAGGGAAATCATATTTGTAGACACTGTGCTGGCGGTCAGTGTATGCTGTACTCGAACTAGTGTTCGAACCGAAGTCTGTAATCAGACACCGCGTCCATAGGATTTTTGTCGTAGCCAGTCCAACCGAGAATGTTCCTTAGGGGAGTTTGGCGGTGCCTGCGGTTTATCAACAAAATCGCAAAAAAGACTTCGGCTCGGCGAAAAGTTGCGATCTGAACCGGGTGCTACGATCCATGGAGTAGCAGAGGTAGGTCTTAATTTGAAAAAAAAACTGCACAGGTATTCTTATATTAGGCGTGTTTTCGCTACAAGCTAATAATACCAAATGAAGGAATTCAATTAACCCATTCATAGCCAGCGATACCATATGGCACATACAAAAGGATTTCGTAAAGTTAAAATATCCATGGATTCGAACATTTTATAAAATATCATTTTTTTTTAAAAAAATGTCTTGGTCATGAATGGGTTAAAAGAATCGCAATATTCCTAAAATGGGTATAAAAGGGCTAGGCGAACATTCAGAAGAACACATAGACACAGTCAAGTCAGTCTGTACTTTAGAATAGTTCACGTTCCAGTTGGAGAAATTACTTAAAAAAATTGTCAAATTCGAAGGGGACCCTTTATTATGTTTAATTCATTTACGTTTATTTTTTGTCTATAATTTTTTTAAGTTTTTTTAAAAAAATTACAACGCTGTTTATAAAGAAAAGTGTATTATTACATTTTTTAGCAAATAATTTCAAAAATTCAATTTTTTTTTTTCGAAATTTCCATTTCCTATCATTTCTCATCATTAAAGATATTGTTATGATGTCTGTATTGGTGTTTTTAATAATTCTGTTTACAAACTTTGGAAACAGAAACTTTGCTTTGCACTGGGAGAAATTGTTTCGGAGGGGCCTGGTGGAAAAATTATAGGGAACGCTATTTTTTTACATATTTCTTAATTTTTATGTTTATAAACAAAAGTCTATTAGTACATTTGAAGTAAAAAATTTGAAAAATGTGTTTCTTTTTAAATTTTCGTTTCTATGACTATAACTTTGTTCTCATTAAAGATATTGTTCTGATGTCTTTAGTGGGGTTTTTTAATAATTCCATTTACAAAGTAGCCATCTTTTCAAACAGTTTTGTTATAAGCAATAAACTGGACAGGGATTACATTTTTTTTTTCATAATAACTGGAGGAAATATTATTGGGGTAATCCCCAATGTTTTTTTTTTTGGAATTCTTCGACGTTTTTTTTTTATTTAAAAAATACAACTCTGTGTATAGACAAAAGTTCTTTAGTAAGTTTTTAAGCAAATAATTTCAAGAATTAAATTTTTTGTAAATTTTCAACGACTTCAATTTGTTTCTTATTAAACACATTTGGTCTGATGTCTATGGCGGGTTTGTTAATAAATCTGCTTACAAACCATCTGAACTGGACGGAAAACGAAAAACAAACAGTTAATTTATAAGCAATAAACGGAACCGGAATTGAAGTGAAAATATTTTTTCGTTTCAAATGCGTTCTATGAGAAACCATCCAAAAATAAAAACCTATTCTGACAAGCCTTAAACACACCCTTAGTGAACAAACAAATTGGGCTGAAGTTCTAAAAAAGGAGCTGTTAAGTAATGATTACTAATCGTAATAATTACTAGATAAATTACATTTTTGTAGAGGTGTAGTAATGATCAAATTCAGTTTTTCAGTTTTGTTAATTGATTACAATTACAAAGAATCTAAAAGTTATCAGGATTACTTGCGATTACTATAAATAATCAAAAAGGATCAAAAGTAATCAAAAAATAATCCGACTACTTGTATTTCAACTTCCTGATTACATGCGATTACTATAAATAATCCAAAAATAATTCAAAGTAATCAGAAAATAATCCGACTACTTTCAGAGATTACTTTTGATTATTTTGGATTATTTATAGTAATCGGAAGTAATCCTGACTATAGTCATTAAAAAATATTGTGATGCTAATTTTTGTCCACATCAAATTCAACCAGTATGTGGTTTGAGTTCTATTTTTCATTACCGGTATAAATTGTCTAAGATTTTTGGTTGTCGTTTTTAATATTGCCAGAATGCTTCTTAAGTTCTTGTAAATGTAGTTGAAAAAATTGATTTTATTATCTTTATTCCAGATGACGTCGTGGGTAGCCTTTTCTCTCTCGCTCATGCACGCCCCCATGACAAGAGCGAACAATTACTAACGATCATGTCTTGTAACATGTGATCATGACTGATTCTTGCAAATCACGTGTGCAGTGAGTCTTTTTGATTATTTTATAGTAATTTTGATTACTTTTAGATCATTTGTAATTGTAATCAATCAAAGTCTTTAATAGCGGATTATATTCTCAATACAATTCTTTTTAAAAGCAATCTCATTGATTACTAATCATAATTGAAATTTAACAGCTATGGATAATACATACATCGTTTAGTTGCCTGTGTGGAATGTCAGTATGGGATTAACCCGTTGAAAATGTTTGATAATTCTTCCACAGAACTTTGTCTTTGGCTTTGGCTAGAAAATGTCGACTTCCATTGTCGGTCTTATAGACATTTTATGCTAAATTGGATAACTTTGCAATACTTGAGACTCCAACAACTCTCACAGGTTTGAGCGATGTGATCAGAGCACTGATAACAGTGATGCAATTGGAATAACTCTGAGAAAACTTAAGAAAATCGCTGTCCACCTAACATCTACGTTGAGAGCTATAAAGGATGGCTTAAACTGTAGGACACCTATCTCTAAAGCTAACTCTTTCTCTTGAATTTGATCTGTCTCACAAAAAGGCCTTACCTCCAAAGTATTTCGGCGGATGACTGCATTGTAAAAGGGTGTACTTTAGATTTATCCTACAGTTTTTGCTATCAACTTTTCAAACTGCTACTGAAACTATTGAAATTTAGTTTTGCAATTACGACATCAATACAAAAAATATACTAAAAAGTAAAGTGTCCATGACAGCAGCAGTTAAGTGTGAACACTTTGACATCGTTTTGTCAGAAAGTATTTTGCCTTAAAATATATCAACTCAACTCAATGGAGACAACACTTGGAAAGTGAAAACAGAAGGACAGACATCAGAGAGATATACTTTCAACATCCCAGGATAACATCAGCCTCAGTATTGGTTTCGGGGGGAATAGTTTAGTTGTAGTGATGTTGTAGACGATGATGATGATTAATTAAAAAGTTTGTTTGTCAGCTTATATTTATATATTAACTGTATTAACTAAAACTAATAGTTTCATAAACTTTTAACTTCATGCCATGCTTTCATAACATTAATTGTTGTTGCTGTCGCTGTCACTGTTGTAGCAAGCGGAGTTCATTCTGAAAAGTCAACAAGTATCGTTTTGACAGGAAATGGCAGAAACACGACATGCTCGAAACTGTGATAACAAGCCGCCAAATATCACAAGATCTGTTGATGTTGGGTAATATGGTTTAAGGGGGAGGGGTTTGGGAAAAGGGTGAACATTTTTGGGAAAGACAAAATGTTTATAAGCAGGTATACAAGTTAAGGGGATTTTTTGTTGTTGATATAAGGAAACGGAACCACTTTGTGGTTCTTCTTCAAAAACTCAAAATCCTAAAACGGAATACAATAAATCACTCCCCTCAATCCTCTGCTTTGGACTTTCTTCATTTGAAAGTTTACTTTGTTTTTCCATATTTTTATTCCCTGCCATCCCAAAAAAAAAACAATACCCCTTAGTCATGACAACTTAACGCCAACCAGCCACTCATTTGTTCGCAAACAACATCGGCTTCGTTTCTTTTCAACGTTTTTGCTCTTTTCTTGATTTTGAACACATTTTCATATCATCCGTTGGTTTGTTTGTTTTGTAGGTGTGGTGGTCACCCTGTCCCAGCCGTGAATGCCCCGAGGAACCCGAACTTAAATTGGCTGTAAGTCAATGCACGGACTACTGTTTGCTGCAGGAACCAGCCGCAACAAACTTATTTAGTCCATCAACAGAGTATTATACGCCATCAACATCAACATCAGCAGCGTCATCATCATCAGCAGCAGCATCACAGTCATCGTCAACATCATCGCCGGCAACAACACCAGAAAGTTATATGTCAACAACTCCTTTCATGCCTTCCACAGAGTCATCTACAACAACTACAACACCGCCAACAACAACGCCGACAAGGCCGACGACGACAACAACAGCAACAACTACTACTACAACAGCAACAGCAACGAGTACAACACCAACAATGCCAGAAGGTACAAGCAGCAGCCGAAGTATATTCCAAGATGTACTTAATATGTCAGCGACAATGTTCCCGCCCGTAGTGACATCTTTATCCTCCATGTCTATGTTGGAGCGTCAAGATTGGAATGGTAAGCACAATTGTTGTTGTTCTTTCTGTTATTGTTATTGTTATTATTTGTTATACGTACACACGCTCGCTCGTGTGTGCACAAGTTCGTAAAAGTTTCCTTGGTGCGTATTAGAATTGTTGTCCGCCATCATTTTCATGTGAGCCTGTTAGTTGGTGCTGCTTCTATTGCTCCAAGTTGCTGCGTGTGTGTCAGCCAGCGTTCGTTCGTCTTAGCTGTGTTGACAGGATCTAGTGTGGCAGTTTTAGGTGGGTGGGGCATTGTATTGATTACGTTTTGTTGGTGTATATGTCTGTGGTAATGATTATCACTTTCGTATGCCCCCCACCCCAGTGCTGGAGAGCAAAGGTGGTGGGGCCTGTCGAATTTCATTTAATAAAACCAGCAGAATTTTTTTTTTGCGATTCTTTACTTCGAAATAGATTCCGATGAACATGTTGTGAAACATTGCAAAATATTCTATTGACTTATTAACTGTTTTTAAGAAATTGTCATGGTGTAAACTTCCTGGTAAAATAAAAGCCCCTTTTATGCAGGTTAGTGCTGGGCGTTATTTTTCGTACCCGAATATGAATATTCTCATTAAAATATGAGTGAGTAAGAGATTCAGAGATTATCCTGGGAATTCTTCCATAGAATCAGTGAGTAATTTCATAGTGAAATCTTCACCAGTGAAGAAGAATTTCATAGTGAAATCTTCACCAGTGAAGAATTTCATAGTGAAATCTTCACCAGTGAAGCATTTCATATTGAAATCTCCACCAGTGAAGGATGTAATAGAAATATAAGTAGAAAGCCTTCACCATTTACTCTTCTAGTAGAACTCATTACACCGTGTTACACACATTCTGTCCTATGAACCAAATTTACTTTTTCGGAAAGGGGATAAAAAATAAATATACACGTGTATCGGCGATTTTCATGTACACGTCAGAATTTTTTTTTTAAGTTTGAAGTATGAATCTCGTAGTGGCCTGTGTGAAAGTCTTTGGACCGATTTTTAACCCTTTTTCAGAGATCCAATGGAGCTGATTTTTTGCAGGCAGACTCGTGGAAATGTCTGTATCACGTCAAATTTTTTAAAAACAATTTTTATCAATTGTCAGATTATCCTAAATTTTTTTTTAAAATGGTTATCGTTTTTTTTAAGGTTTCAGTCAAAAAACATTTTTTTTCGTAACGCTTAAGTAGTTTAAAAATTTGGAGTCTCTTCAAGTTATGCTAAGAAAAGTGAAAAAAATATTTTTTTTTCCAAAAATAATAAAAATTGGGGAAAATCTGAGAATTGATAAAAATTGTTTTTAAAAAATTTGACGTGATACAGACATTTCCAGGAGTCTGCCTGCTGTCTGCATCACTGAAAAAGGGTTAAAAATCGGTCAAAAGACTTTCACACATGCCACTACGAGATTCATACTTCAAACTTAAAAAAAAAAAAAAACTGACGTGTTCACGAAAGTCGCCGATACACGTGTATTTTTATTTTTTCCCCTCTTTCCGAATATGTGCATTTGGTTCATAGGATAGAAAAAAATCTATTTTTTGTAACACGGTGTTATTTTTATTTCCCGAATTGGGATTCTGAAACCGATTCTCAAACTAAACCTATTGTTGCGAAGGAAGTGATCGTAGAAATGGTGTTGTGGGATGAACCAAACTTCCCGAATGCCACATTAGAACTCAGTCCGTGGTGTGTTCTCCTCAATCGATTATAAAGATCTTTAAAAATACTCCATACTCATGCTTGATATTCTTCATAGCCGCTGCCTGAATTTCAGCCAAATAGAAACACCTTTATCTTAACAGTAAGCATCGCCTTACCTTCTAAAAAATTCAGTACACGTTCCATCTTGTCTTTTTCAAGGATTACCAACTCATTGTTTCTTTAAGGATTTTAAGAATTAGTCCGCTTTCTTTAGAAATCATGTAATCTACGCCCCTTTATAAGAGACAGACCTTTTCAACTTCTGCTCCGCTTGTGTTCTTCTTCACACATGTACGTCAAAGTGTTGTTGACTTTTGTCATACTTATTGCCGAAAATGTCATCGAGCAGACATTATTGTAAATATAGATTGGGTCTTAATGAAATTTCAGCATTCTATTGTTTTCACATTAATTTTACTGAGTGCATGTGTGTGTGTCATATTAGCGTTATTTATGAGAACACAAGTTTGTCAATAATATTTTCCAAGAACATTGAACGTTTGCTTAACCGTATTGGGTTTATATGATCAAATATTTACTAGTCAAAAGAATTTTGGGAAATGGGAGACAATGAAAACGAAATGTGTTTAATGATTAACATTAAGTGTCGTTGGCGGTTGATGGGGCGGTGGTGGTGGTGGTGACAGCCCCCCCAGTATATTTTAGTCAATTGGATTTCAAGTAGACAAAAAAAATGGCTTCATATTAACATTTTCAACGGAACTACTTAAGTATTTGATTTTATGCCGTCGAAGGAATTTGTTGTGACACGAGTATGTGTACAGCATTGCAAAGGGACCGTATTGTGTCTAGACTTATTATCAATTATAGAATAACTGAACTGATAAATGCGTGTTAAATCGAATGGTATTCGGGGAATATTTTTCGATAATTATTGTCGAGGATTGCTGTGATTTTTTCCCTCATATAAAATATTTTAAATCTATTTGGATGAACTAGTAATGAGATAGCTGCATTCAAATCACATAAACTCATAAAGGTCGTTCATTTAAAATTCTGTTTTATGGACCGTTGCTCCCCAAAGGCCTCAATAATAAAGATAGATAGCCGACTTTTTCCCGAAGCACATCTGATGTAGAAAGCAAGTAGAATGGGTCCCTAAAAAATCACTATTTTGGAACAATATTTTCATTGAAGCAGTCGAATAGTGAATGGACAACGGGAGGGGCGGTTGTCTGAGATGATATTTTTTAACCCTGCCTGGTGATAAGTCGAGTCATCAAAAGTTCCTCCAGTTGAGAAGACAATTTTATATCACTTTGCCCTGGAGCCATTACCAGGTTGTCAAGCACACCATGGATTTATTTACTGTCGTGTAAGGATGCCATCCAGTTGGACAGCTCTCGACAAATCGACTCTTCCCCGAATTTTTCTCACAAGGCAGTTTAAAATCATAAACGAGTTAGAAATTCAAATACCTTCAAATCGATGGGAAATTCGAGGAATTCTATCTCCGAAAGAATTCCTGCACTCCTCCCATAACCACAAACATTTTGGAACTCACATACGATATTAAATTGTATTTCACTTATAATGAACTTAACTTTGTTGTCAGAGCCAGACAGCCTGTCAATGGACAAACAGTATCGTCTCGTTGCTACTCCACTAGGGCCAGACAGTCAACATGAACATCGAATTGGAAATGCAGACGTCAGTTTGCCACACGAGTGTTGGTTCGGAGTTTCTGCAGCATCAACAAAATCTGTATGTCCATCTGTGTGTCCAAATGGCACACAAACTCCCCCCCCCCCATATGTTTCTCTAGAATCACAAGTATTACACACACTCACATTGTTATTACACTTTATCTATTTCTGTTTTATTATTTTTTTTTTTTATCACACATTTGTAATGCGTTATGATTTCTGATTATCGTCATCTGTTTCTGTTTCTGAGTGTTTATTTGTGTGTGTTTTTTTTTGTTTTTGCAGAATCATCATATGTGGACACGAACAACACGATACCGACCCGCTTCAGTTGGGTTCATGCCAATGCCACAGATTCGACATTTTTCATGCTGCTAATGCATCCGGATTTGGCCGATCCCACCGAACAGTTGGGCATGGAAATCGAACAGGACGACAATGAAACGGTCACGGACTTTAAGCAACGTTTCGGCGAGAAACGCCTCTGGGAGATGCAAATCAATGTCACCGATTTAGAGGAATTGGATTTGCGTTGCGGCGGCATTGCCCGGCGTCACAACATGTCGCTGGTGTCGAATGAGACGGTGACCTGTATGGTGCAGCGCTGTGCGTTCACCTTAAATGCACCGGAAATATGCCCACCTGACTACAAGGAGACGGATGACACGATATTTTGGATTTATTTTATGTTACGGTAAGTCAAATGACAAGCGGGGAAAAGCTTCCGATACAGCGACAGCATGTGCTGCATATGTGTGTGTGTGTGTGTTTGCATCAGTACGGTGTGGTATTTTTCCCTTTTAAGGAAATTGACGGAGTTATATTTCATTTCATTTTGGTTGCATGTGTCGGTCGCATAGTGGGACATTTTGTATACTTGTACCCTGCTGGGTGTGGTACGGCCAAAAAGAGTACAGTATTCAAATACTCAGTAAAGAGAGTTGGTTGTGTTCCCGGTCTAGAACACCAAGAATCTTATCCAGCTAAAATAAAAACTTCAATATGAACAACATTTGACTAAATTTCGATGTTCTGCATATATTTCTTCGCAGCATTTTTATTGAAAATCAACGGGTCTTACATTTTAGTTGGCAGTACCATTTTGGTTTGCTTCTATCTTTAATTTGGCCCAGTTGACAGTCATTCTATTGCATTTACCCTAGGCATCTCTTATTAGAATAAATTTGAGACGATTCTTATGGTGGAATATTCCTTCCGATTCAAACCCTAACTCAGTGTTTTCCCCTTAATCTTAATATATATTTACCCTCGACACTGATTCACTGATACACTGATTCCCTGATTCACTGACTCTGTCACGCAGTACGTAGGAATTTAAATAGGCATTCTATAATAATTCTATAAATAATAATAATAAAAAAAAAATATTTTTTTTTTGTACAGAAATTGTGTTTTCCCCAAATTTTTTTTTTACCAAAATTTTTTTTTTTACAAATTTTTTTTTTTTACAAAAATTTTTTTTTTGAAAAAATTTTTTTTTGGAATAAATTTTTTTTTCCACAAAAATTTTTTTTTCGAATAAATTTTTTTTTTCCACAAAAATTTTTTTTTTGTATAAATTTTTTTTTCCACAAAAATTTTTTTTTTGAATAAATTTTTTTTTCCACAAAAATTTTTTTTTTCAGCAAACATTTTTTTTTCAACAAAAATTTTTTTTTCAACAAAAATTTTTTTTTTCAGCAAACATTTTTTTTTCAACAAAATTTTTTTTTTCAACAAACATTTTTTTTTTCAACAAACATTTTTTTTCCAGCAAACATTTTTTTTCCACAAATTTTTTTTTTTCCAATTTTATTTTTTTTCGAAATTTTTTTTTACAAAATAGTTTTCTCAAAATATTTTTTACAAAATTTTTAAAATTAAGTAACAAATACTTTCTCAAGCAAATTAACGGGCGCCATAGGCGCATTACAACTTACTAGTTTACTATAATGTCTTTAGCTTGCCCCATCCTTTCCACTTTTTGGAAAATACATTACCTTCTTATTAAAATTTCCCATCAATCCCTTTCATAGCCTCTCAATTATTTCCAAGAATATTGGCCAAATGGCCCATTATGCTCACGGAGAAAATATGGTGAGGGATATTTTGTGGACTGGCGGCGGTTTGTCGTTGTGGTGGCTGCAGTCTCCCAGTCCTCTCTGTGTCTCTATGGTCTTTCTATGTTTAGTTGGCAATTTGAACACATGTTATTTACTTTGACATTTGATGTGACTTTAATAAAAACGTAGTAGTCTCTCTGTGTGTGTGTATTTTTTTGTTTTGTGAAAATCTCCGGATTTTTACTGATATTTGAAGCGACTGTTAGTGTAACATGTTGCAAGAACATGTGTATACGAGAATCACAACAAAAGTTTAAGGTTATACAAAATATCACAAAAGAAGTGCGATAATTCGCAGAATTGTGTCAATAGTCTACCATGGAGTAAATTCAGTAACTGTTAATGGTTCTTTAGAGGACTGAGAATTATAGCATTAGTATTTTTGATATTATACAAATAGTTGGATTATGTAAGAAATTCACTTTCATTTTAATACCCAAAGACCTCAGGTCATTCCAATTTCTTTGCAGAAGCATTAGTTCGACTGCAAACTTTATGTAGAGGTCAGTAATTAGCAACATTTAAAATTACTGGTTAGTTGGTTGAAAATACTGGTTATATAGTGGAAAAAATTGGAAATATTCAACAAACGACTTGGGACGTCAACCTCAGACATATTGAATCGTTGGTCATACCCATGTTTATTGGGGTCGGTTAGATCCTTCTCTTCGATTCACATTTAATACGTAAATAAAAGATTGGCGTAGAAATTTTTGGACCCCGTGTGTCAATAATTTTAAAAACTCCGCAATTTTGGATAGGTCAGCCAATATTTCAACATACATTCTATGAATACTAGTTTCGCCCATTAACGAAATTCCCAGAAACGACCTCCCACAAAAAAAATGTTCTCTGTGATCCTCGTAATAAGCTGTCATTCCAGCTTGGAAGGTGTGTCTAAAATATAACCAAAGCTTCTTCCCTTTCTGTCATAGTACTTAGGACGTACATCCAAATTCGATGGGATTTACGAGGAAAATGTATTCGATGTGTATCGACATATTACGTACCATGATTCTCGGGATATCATTTATCAGTATTACAAGTGTGTGTGTATGTGTACTTCAATACATGTTTGCATGTTCCTCTGACATTAAGGATATTAGAATTATTTTGTTTTGTTTACTACAGACAAATGTACGGACATACAAGTGTGTTTCTACTATTTACCAAGTGATATTCTATAGATTTACTGTCACTGTTTAAGCCAAATGAGACAACACATTATGCGAAAATGGCCCTTATAATTCAATGTTAATAACAGGGCAAATAAATATCCCGCATCCACAGACAACATTTACGAATTATCATTTCCATTTCGATTGGTCGGAGAACTTGTGTTTGAAATTAATTGTGAATGTGTGAAACAGCAGGCTGAGCTATAGATTATTTTAATGGATATGTTAATATGGCGGAGGATGGACCTATTTGATCAGGATGTAGTTTGGGAAGAGCTGAGAAATTATGTGGGAGTATTATTGATGATGGTTATTCAAATTTGAAGTAGTTGTTAAGAGTACGAGGGGTATAGTGGGTGATAAGGTGAGAGGAAGAGAGGAAGAGAGGAAGAGAGGAAGAGAGGAAGAGAGGAAGAGAGGAAGAGAGGAAGAGAGGAAGAGAGGAAGAGAGGAAGAGAGGAAGAGAGGAAGAGAGGAAGAGAGGAAGAGAGGAAGAGAGGAAGAGAGGATGAGAGGATGAGAGGAAGAGAGGAAGATACGAAGATGTCTTAATTTTGGAAATTGTTAAATCAAAATTGTTGCTCGGCGAAGTAGTTCCTTGTAGCATGATAACCAGCAATCACCACCATGACTGCTGTCAGACCAACAGATTATGGATCTACCGCAGGACATTTTAAAATTCTTAAATATCTACGCAAACATCACACCCTCAACAAACATAAATACATCATATTTCCATAAAGAACCCTATTTCCTCTCGTCATCACATTGAAAGCACCACTTTAAACTGGCGCAGGACCACTCCAGACCGTTCGATACAAGAATAACTAGAGGGCATTTTCTGGTGGTAAAACCTCACATAAAATTTTGCAATTTTGGCTCGACTCCACAGCCCTGCCTTAAGTACAGCTTTATTCAACAGTTATTTCAATGACGATCTTATCGAAACATATCTTAATAGCGATCTTGCCCAAGGCGATTGGAAACACTGTAATAATCGATGTCAACCAGGGACCAGAGGTTTAAGCAGTGCTACCCTTAATTATCGTAAGCTACCACAATCTTGGCCTCTCCCAGTTGTACCTCTACTTATCGAGAATTATCTCAACTATGGTCTTATCCAGAATTACTATTCAAAACCACTTCAACCATAATCGTATACAGTTCTAGCTCAAGGACACATATATGGACTTATCCTAAGCTTCCTCAGTCATGTTCTCCTTCAGTGCTGTCCAATCTCACCCAGAGCTACCTAGATTCATTCATCGCTTTTACGGCGTTATCTAATATATTATTGGTGAATGTCTCTACAGGGAAACCAAAATACTAGAGAAACGACAACTGTTAGTGGGCTCCATTTTTGTCGTTCCCCTTGATTTTCGTGCAAATTAATGAGAGAAGGCATGCGAACGTTTAAGTTCGACATCATGGATCCGGCTGTTAATCACACTCAATTCTTTGTAGCAGCAGATACTTATGTTATGTTCCACATGAATGGACTAAGTATAGACCTCTGGCAATGGCTCCACACATTATTTGTCATCGAAAGATCAGAGAATTGAATCATTTTATTCCATCTTACAGTATCCGGGATTATGTAAAATAGGAGAGGAAAGTACGAATTTTGTAATAACAATTAAAAAGTAGTCTAACTGGAGAGTAGACCTTGCTAGAAACCGTCTTATGAATATTTGTAATATTTATTGGTAGTTCAGGTTAGTGCAAACGGAAGGACATAATTCAACGGGGGAATTTCGGCTATAAAACATTTCTTTGCCTCTAAAGGGAAAGTTTCTCCCCATACTTACTTTATGTGTAAGAATATGTATGCTGGTTTGCAAGTTTTAAATGTTTCGAAACATGAATGCTTTACTAAAGTAACGGGCAAGTCGTCTCATATTTGGCCTCCATCCACATTTCACATTACCTTTGATGTCTTAATGACTCCCTAATAAAATGCATAGACATCTTTAATGCGGGCATAAAACTTTAGAACTTCCTACGGTACTTCTAATGAAGGGAAAATTACCTTAAATAAAAATCCGGAAATGTCTTCATTGTAATTTTTAATCCATTTAACATCGTTCCACGCAGAAGTCCACCAAAGAATGAGGGCGATGGTGTCCTTAAAATCGACAAATCAACAATGCTCACCCGAAGTAATTAATATTGTTTGAGTTGTAGCCACCGGCTGTCTCCTTTGAATCCCTGTGACAATATCTCCAACATCATCATGGATTAATTAATTAACTTATGTTTTTGCCACCACTGTGTATGTGTGTGTGTGTGTGGGTGTCCATGACGGAATATTAAATAATTATTAGTGTCACTCCCACCAACCTCCCCCGAAAAAAAAAGTCAGAAAGAAATACTTCAACACCAGTCGAGACATGAACTTCGGAATTGAACTCAGGGAAATTGTCATTAGCAGGACATCAAGTTGATGTTGATTATGATGATGGCGATGGTGAGGATGATGGATATGGGTGAGGGTGAGGATTGATGGTGGACATG
The DNA here is from genome assembly GCA_958296145.1 of Hydrotaea cyrtoneurina. Taxonomy (NCBI): domain Eukaryota; kingdom Metazoa; phylum Arthropoda; class Insecta; order Diptera; family Muscidae; genus Hydrotaea; species Hydrotaea cyrtoneurina. The sequence continues at coordinate 23,886,071 of OY282514.1, read as the reverse complement.
ACACTGATGCTTATGGTGATGATGGCAAAGTTTATGCTGCTGCTAACAAGCTTTGCAAACTGAAACAGGCAAATACAGTTGTAGTTGGTGATTATTTTGTTCAGACATCAAGTGAATGTTGCAGGTACACGAGTCCTTTTCGCGAGCTGGGTTAACATTGTGACATGAACACAGGGAGCAGTTGAATTGAAGTTTTACTGTTTGGATTTGTCTGTGGTGTTGGCTTCGTGAACAGTGGCCCCAATGGCAAATGTTCCCAATTGAAAAATGAGAAATCGCCCCAAAATCTGAGGTGATTTTTCGTTATGTGATATTGCCCAAATGTAAAATTAAAAAAGAAACCCAAAACAAAAATTACAAAATCACATTTGAAAAATTACCCCAATTTCGAAATGAAAATATAAAAAAATCACCCAAAAATGTACATGTCGTTGCTGTCAATGTAACATTTTGGGGGGATTTTTCATTTTTGAATTGGGAACATTTTCCATTGGGGCCACTGTTCACGAAGCCAACAACACAGACAAATCCAAACAGTAAGACTTTAATTCAACTGTTCCCTGTGTTCATGTCACAATTTTCCATTTTTCATTGGGGCCTTCGTTCAACATATTCACATATTCTTAAATATTCAAACATTCCAATATCAAATTTATCAACCAAAGAAAACAAATAATTTCTTGACACCCCGGCGAGTCTTCACTGTATGAATTTGCAATATCTCCTCAACAATGTTGTTATGCCATGTGATGGGAAGTGACATATCATTGTCAACACGTTCCGATACGTTATGTTAAGATGAAATGTCATGTCATGTATCATAAACAACATCCATTATGGACAAGCTGACTGGCTTAGCAGCCAACCAACCAACTTTCATTTATCTTTTATTTGCGTCATATTAAGTTATCATTTTTCTTTTCTGTATTTCTGACTCTGCCACTTTTAGCAAACTTTATTTAATACACATTATTTCATAATTTGTCTGTGTTCTAGTGTACTTTTTTTTTATCGCACTGTCCACACGTTTTTATCTTTCTCTAAATCTCCCTTTCTCTCTCTCTCTTGCAGATTTCTGGCCACAACTATGTTATCGGCTGGTGTCACAATTATGGATCCCATTGCCTTAACAATGATTGAAAAGTACGGTGGAGATTTTGGACGTGAACGTCTCTTTTCGAGCATTGGCATGGCCATCTTTTCACCCATCACCGGCATCATGATTGATTACTATTCCCGGGGTCTCGGCTACACGGACTACTCGGCGGCCTTCTACACATACGATGTCTTATTAATTATTTCCACGGTGTCGGTGCTGATGATGCCGCTGGGCGAAAAGTTGCCGGCCGATAATGTCTTTAGGGATTTGTGGAATTTACTGAAAATGCCACATGTGATTACGTTCATATTCTTCCTGTTCATTTTGGGCAATTTCTGGGGTTTCATTGAGAGCTTTTTGTTTTTATATTTAAAAGAATTGGGTGCACCGAATTATTTATTAGGTAAGTAAGTTGACCTTATTTCAGGCGGGTTTTTTTTACTATCGGTTTGTGTGTGTTTGTTGTTGTTGTTTCTTTTTTCTTCCTGTAAATGAGAGAAGAAAGAGATACAAAAACCAATAATGGTGGGAATGAAGTTATGTGTGGTCAGATGGAATATTAGATACCCTGTATAGAGTGGCTTTTTTGTATTTGTAATGACGTGTTTCATTTAAGCTTCTCGACGATGATGATTCTAAGGACAACACTGAGAAGAATAAATGATGCGGATGGTCATGTGTATTCTATAGATGATCTTCTGAGCTAATAATGCATGGTTTTTGTTTTAAATTCGCATCAGTTCATCTGCGGCAGCTACATTATCATCAATGATCAGTGTACGACGACAGGGAACTTTAGAATACCGAATCACACGTAATGAACTCCGGTCCATTTCCATCTTTACTATTTCTTCTTAGATTTTCACTTTGAAACAATAGTTGGATCAATTTGAAAATAATCCTCCTGTTTTTACTTTTCAAAACTTTTACATAATTTTGTCCCAGTGATTGCCAACTGATTGGGACAAATTAAAATACCCCACTACTCTGCTGAAGGGTATAGAAAACGAACATTAATGCCAATAAGTGAAATGTTGCAACAGAAAGGGGCTCCTAAGTAGCAGCATGCCAAATGTAATCAATGTTATTTGGCTTTTACACATATACATGGATCGGGCGCTATGGGAGAATTCGTATATTTGGTTGGGCCATGTATTTGTGTATTCATGTATTAAAATAACCCTAGAGACGAATTAGTGGGCTTGGCGATGGAGAAGTGAATAAGTTAACTAAGGCGAGGCGATGAAGAAATGAAATAAACAAAAATTCATTGAACACCTGCTTTGGCAATACAGAGATGAAACAAAATGATTTTACTATCCGGTTGATGAAATTATGTTATTTAGTTGAGATTATGAGTCCTTAAAAATGAAAAATGACAATAGTGGGGGGTTTCAACGACTCACGGTGTACTGGCCTCAGACTCAACCCTTCATCCCCAGAAGCTCTTAAGAGAAGTTCTCTGTTTGTTGAGAAATAGCAGGCTAAGGATTAAATTACTTTTTATTGTTTTTATGTCAATAGATTCATGCAAAGCCTAAGCTCTATTCAGTGACCATCGGTGATCATCTGAATATATCAGGGATCACAAGCCATTACGGCCTAACGCGTTTTCCGCGTGTCTGTGTGAAAAACTCTCTTTCATTTTGAGAAGTTACTAAAGTCTAAGCCCTAGTCAATACTGTAGACTTACCGCTGATTTGTTGCCACATGTCGGTGACCATCTGAAAATATCAGTGACCACACACCACAAAAGCCTATCTCGAATTCGGGAGTTTAAAATCTGTATGAAAACCAAAACAAACCGATTCCTGAATTTCATCTATTATACGAAACTTTAAACTGTTCTTCTAAAAAAAAATATTGAAAAACCGACTTAGGCTGTTATAACCCGTAACCCCCATTCATTCATCCCATTTCTGCAATCCACAAATTTCCTAAAATAATGGAAATTAAGTCATCAGTACATTAGCCGATTGTATTGATGCTACATTTGCCTGAAAGTACTTAACTCGACTGAGGCCATTGAAATATTTTCAGCATTTCTATATAAACACATGCAAGTGGTATACTGGGCCAACCCACCTTATACATACTAACTAATTTTTGTTTGTTCACATCTTCCCGTTCTTCTTTGTCTTCGACAGGCATTACCATAACTGTGGGCACTGTGAGCAGTATACCGTTCCTGTATGGCGCAGAGAAAATTACCCGAATTTTCGGACATGTTAATTTGATTATTATTGCCTTCTTCTCGCATGCCGGTCGTTTGGTGGGCTATTCCTTCATTGAGTAAGTAATAAAACAACAACAGCAGCAGCAATTGCAGGAGCAAACACCAATGCGACACACACACATATACCAGTTTATACAAACAGAATTTGAAATTCAAATCACACAACGACAAGTGTATGTAAGACAGGCAGCCATAAGTTGATCAGTGCCAGGAGCACAGTGGTTTCGAATCGTTATTGACATACAGGGTGTTTCACATTCCAGGTTTTCTTTTGCAAATTAAGCACACATTTTGAAGGGGAATTTATTATCGGTTTATTAATACATGTGCTAGAGGGCATAGTACGGAGAGTATTCATTTTCTATTCTCTTCTCGGTATAAAGATTTCAGAACGAAATTTGTATCTTCAAAAATAAATATTTTTTTTCTCACATCATTTTTTTTTATTCGAAGAGTATTTTCTGCTCTCTTCTCAATTAAGTATACCAAACGAGAACCAACTTTTTAATTTTCACAGGCAAGTGTATTCACCAGTTTGTATCTGTCGCCAACTCTTTAATTTTTATCTTTCAATTTAACTTTTGCCCCAGAAATCAAAATGAGTCTTTAAAAAAAAAATTTCCTGAAAATAAGTTTTATGAACGAAACTTATTCTTTGTAATATTTCTTGAGATATAGGAAAAGGGAGAGAGAAAGAATGAATCTTCCAGAGAAAAAAAAAATTCTCGTGAAAATTTGTAATATTTCGTGAGAGAGAGAAAGAGGGAGAAAGTGAGAGTGAGAGAGAATAAATCTTTCAGAGACTTGAGAGAGAGAGAGAGAGAGAGAGAGAGTTAGAGAGAAAGAGAGAAAGAATCTTTCAGAGACTAAAAAAATTCTCGTGAAAATAATTTTTATGAACGAAAGTTATCCTTTGTAATATTTCTTGAGAGAGAGAAAAAGGAAGAGAGTGAGAGAGAAAGAATGAATCTTCCAGAGAAAACAAAATTCTCGTGAAAATAAGTTTTATGAACGAAAGTTATCATTTGTAATATTTCGTGAGAGAGAGAGAGTCAGAGTGAGAGAGAATAAATCATTCAGAGACTAAAAAAAATTCTCGTGAAAATAAGTTTTATGAATGAAAGTTATCTTTTGTAATATTTCTTGAGAGAGAGAGAGAGAGAGAGAGAGAGAGATAGAGAGAGAGAGAGAGAGCGAGACGGTGAGATATAGAGAAATACAGTAATAGCACATGAAAGATAAAAAAAAGATAACTCTCGTTCATAACAATTAGTTTAATATTTTTAAGTTTATTATTTTTTTAGTCTCTGAGTAGGAGTCACAAAAAAAACCTCTCGTTAGACCAGAATTTTAGCACTGTGAGTGATGAATGATATCTTCAAAGATCCCTTTCTTACAAATTTTGATTCTTTTGCTGACGTTTTCGATGGCATGTCGTTATAAATTGTCTTCTCTGTCAAGGCTTTAATTGTTTCTGGTTTATTAGAATTAACTCTTTTATCTTGACTGCCAAAGCTCTTCAGAATTCGGTTAAGTAAGCCTTTCCTACTTTTTTTTTCATTACCCTCTGATGGGGCAACATTTTGTTGAGAAACGAAAACACCAAAGATTTAAACAGAAAATCCAACAACAACCACTGTCGTGACCAACATGTCTGACGGTATCCCGAGTATTATTCTGATGGGTTTGTCCTCTTTGGCCCTGACTGCTGATGTACGAGTATGTGGTTGCCTCTATGTCTATCGTACGTATGTTTGTATGGGCAAAGAAAAGTGTGTGTGTGTGTGCGTCTGCCTGTTTGCGTAGTTCGCTGAAGGCTTCTTCGTGTGTTGCTCCTTTATTTGTGATTCTATGCGATTTGTTTTTCTTCATTACCTTCAAATGTTCTTCTTACGTTTCTTGTTTTGCTTTCAGAAATGCCTGGTGGTGTTTCCCGTTCGAAGCGATGGAAGCCTTATCGTGCCACTTGATGTGGGTGGCAGCTGCCACATATTGTTCAATATTGGCGCCGAAAAGTCTTCTGGCCACATTGATCGGTGTATTGGGCATGGCCCACTTTAGTTTGGGTAAGTGCAATTAGACATTATTTGAAATTAGAATTTCGATTTGCTTTCTTTGCCAATGCGAATGCGAGGACCAAGCACACAGCATCATGCACGATGCTTTCCATTGCCATTGAAGATTCATATTGATTTTTCTTTTTTTTTTTTTGTTGAGTTCTCTTCATTCATTTTCGATTTCACTCATATGAAATGGAATGAAATGAAATGTGTTTTTCCTTGACTTTAAGATGTTGGCTGGGTGTGATTGGAGAGACTTGTGTAAGTGGTAGTAACAATAAGAAAAACTTCAGTTTTTTTTTGGATGGGGGGGGGGGGGGGTGGTGGGTGTTGGGTTTCAACGTCAATCATTCGATCCGATTTTTGTGCGAAGATGAATGTCGATGAAATTAATTTGTGTGTGTGTGGAAGGGCGAACAAAAGATTGCATATTTTGTTTGGTTTCCGAGCATAAACATCTCCCTGGGCCGACTGTGGTGAAGACTGTTCTGTAAAGATGATGGAAACCCCGCATGCTTTTGAGGTTATTGTAATTTTTTTTTCTCTGTAAGAGAATTTTTAATGAATTCCTCGAACACAATTAACACTAGTTGACAGAAAAAAAGCAGGGTCATGTTGCTTTTCCTTGATGGATGTCATTCACCCGGTCTATATTGTGGCGGTAATTTTTGGTTTTTATGCGGTATTATATGAAGTTCATACTGTGACCTTTTACATGGGCTTAAGGTTAATTTTGTAAAGATTTTTTTACATTGTTAGGGGTTCAGTTTTTAATTATTTTGTTTTGGGAAAGTTTCTATGAGCTTATGGGACCATCTATTCAATTTGAAGATAAAGAAATTGATGGAAGTATATGTGACTGGAGGAGCCCATTAAGATATAGTCGGTGGAAAAACGAGAGAAAAGTCCTTTATTTAATTCAAGCTGGTTGAACATCATATGCCAGTGGCGGACATTCAGAATTGCGGTCTGAGCCGTGAAATGTTGAGATCGATAGTGAGTTGATGTTCCAGGACAGTGACGCCCACATTCGGCTACAGCAGCCATAGACGTCACTCTCACGAAATTGTTTCAGAAACAAGCCGGCGCCTCATTTCGCTATAAGACCAGGACTGTGGGGTCTAGCCAAATTGCTCGACTCTGACGCCAGCCTTTTTAAATTGCTCGACTCCGACTTTAGCTGTTCATTAACAAAATTTCGAATATTCTATTTCTGTCCACTATTATTATACTCTATTTTACACTGAGGTGTGTTTGTATCTTAAAGATTAAAAAGATCACATAATCGAAAGTATTTCAAATTTTAAAAAATATTAACAGATTAAATTGTCCATACATTTTGATTTATTTTATGGGAAATTAAGTAAATAAATCTCGGAGACGGTGTCGAGCAAATTGCTCGACTCTGACGCCAGCCTTTTTAAATTGCTCGACTCCGACTTTAGCTGTTCATTAACAAAATTTCGAATATTGTATTTCCGCCCACTATTCTTATACTCTATTTTACACTGAGGTGTGTTTGTATCTTAATGAATAAAAAGATCACATAATCGAAAGTATTTCAAATTTTAAAAAAATATTAACAGATTAAATTGTCCATACATTTTGATTTATTTTATGGGAAATTAAGTAAATAAATCTCGGAGACGGTGTCGAGCAAATTTTTCCAGACTCTGACTCCGGGCAAATTTGTTAGACATCGACTTCGACTCCACAGCCCTGGTTTGGATTATGGAGCATTCACTTATTTCCCAACGTTGTTCAAGGGAACCCCCAATCATTTTGTTCGACGGTGATATTTCTCAGGATTTTGAGCTCACAACTTACGGCTCGCATTTTACAAACAATTTGACCTACATGGAAATGCATACTCTCTGCTGTAGACCAGTGTTACTTTACCATCTACAGGCAAGTGTAGGGAGTGTAGGGCATTCTATTTGTTTCCTTCTTAAATGTGTTCAAACAAAACTTCAGTTTTGTTTACTTTATATTTCATACAAATAAAACTTCAGTAGGGTTTCTTTGTTTAATTTTTTTTTTTACAAAGGAAATTTTAATTTTAATTGTTTTCGACATTTGCATGCGAATGGTACGGAAAAGTCGCAATTACTTTTCGTGGAAACGGAATATATTGTTTATTCATATTTTAGGTGTGGGTTATCTTGTCAGGCATTTGAATACGTTGACAATGTATCCAAGTGACATTATTAATATATGTAGGCTATGACCAATCAGACAGAGAAATTCGAAGAGCAACATTATCATTACAGTAGATGAAGATAATCGTAGGTAGACCCAGCTGGGTTCGTTTGTCATATGTCAACGGCAGAAATCCGAAACTTTTATTTAATTTACCAATAGTAACCGTTTAATTGAATTTTGTTTTTTCGTAGGTCGTGGTAGCGGTTCGTTTAGCGGTGGCCTTCTTATCGGGCAATTTGGCACTCGTGATGCCTTCCGCTACATGGGTCTATTGGCTGTTGTGGGTGGCATTGCCTACGGTCTGCTCCACTTGATATGGTTGCGTAAATTTGACCACAACATGGACGACTCCGAGGAGGAGGTTGAGGCGGTGGAGGCGGGCGAAACGGAGAAATTAACCGAACCCGCTACCAAGGAACAGGGCACCTCAATGTCATTGGAACGCTTGAGTCTGATGATAAAATACAATCAAATTGGCAGTTTGTCATCGTTGCCCAGAGGATCGAGGGTGAGTAGTGAGGAGTGGAGTGGGGTGAAATGAAATGAAGACGACAACACAATGATTTGCACGAAACATTAGAATTTTCTAGGAATTTTGGCAACTTTAAAATGACTTGGCCTTATTTGTTGTTTTTGATGTTTGGTGGCCATGAGGATGTTTGTCATTCCTAGGAATTCATTGTTTCATTAATTCTCATTCTGTTGTGCTCTGCGTTTGCTTTGAGTTGTTTGGTATTTGTTTGCACAACAACAACAACGACAACAACGTCATCAATATGTGAAGTTTGAGTTGTTCTGGTTGCTTTCAGGGCGACATACACGACCATTTATCAATACGCCGCAGCAGTTATAATGTCGAGTCATTGCGTGTGCCCAAGCATGGCATCGGCAGTGCCTCGAAGGTTGACATTTTACGTTCGGCGCTGGAAATAAATCACAAATCCTCAAATAATTCGGTGCTGAGTAAGGCCGACAACCGTACATCGAATCAATCATTGGGACGCAATCGTGCCGACAGTGCACCAAAACTCAATCATACCACATTGAAGAATATCTCACAGCCCGCCCTGGAGGCGGTCGTATTGGAGGTAAGCTTCTTTTCGGTTCTTTTTGTTTTTGAATTTATTTCTTCATCTTTGTTTTTTTTTTTTGAGACCTTTTCCATTTCAAATGATTTTATTGGCCCGGTGAAGCACAGTGTTTTTGTATGTTCAGGCATGTTAAAAATTTGAACTGATTAAAACAAAATTTAATTAAAAATCCTAGATAATTAATATTGAAAAACAAAATCCTTGTAAAATCCTTTACAAGATCAACTAGATTTCAGGAATGTTGCAGAAAGTAAAAAATCGTTTAAAACTCACAATCACCACCATTATCCCTTAAAAAAATTTTAACTTGCGGAGACTTTTAGTTATGGAATCACTTAAAAAAATTGTTTAAGGCAATTTGTCTCCATAACTGTCACTAGAAATGCTTCGACTTATGCATGTTCGAGTTATAGAAGTTTCACTGTAGTTTAATTTTTGGTACTATTTTATTCCCGGGATTCCCGACCAATATCCTCCCGAATCGGGAAGTAAAATTCGGCAAACTTTCCGGGAAATACGTCCTGCCAATGACACTCCGGTGAGCCTGCGTAGCTTGATTACTTTTAGGCCAGCGCACTCTGACTGGTGGTACCATGTTCCCATGTCTAGTGGCAGTTAAGGAGACAAATTCCCTTAAACAATTTTATAAGTAATTCAATATGGAAGACATATCCAAATCCAATCCCAATATGGCAACAATAGTTTATAGTGGACATATTTTATTAGTAATAAATCTAATAAGTGGCTTCAGCAGTGGCAGGGCATAAAAAGGGAGGAGATATCTAAGGAAAACAAAACAAAAATCACATTCTCTGCAGTAAAGCAAGGGTCTTGTTCATCAATTTAAGTAAATTGCACTTCGATTAGTCGCCATTCAGAATAGACAATTTTAATTCTCATTTGTAGAAGAGGTAAGGGGAATGGAAAGAGAAAAAAACTCTCAAGAGAGTGAGGTAAGGGGAATGGAAAGAGAAAAAAAAAACTTGTTCGTACTGGCAATACCTTTAATGTTTTTCGTAGTGTGAAGTTGGCTGCAGATTAATTTGACATTTTGAAAGACAATATTGGAAATAGTCGAAACCGAAGTGCTTGGTATGAACACAAGAGGCAAGTTCAAAAAGGGCATCATAAAAATGCCGCAAGTAAAATTGCCTAGAGTGAATTGGGAGTTACATTTTAAAATGGACAGATGGAACATTCCTAAATTATTTCACAGTCGATCGAAATAAATTACACTTTAGTATGACATGCAAGCCCCAGTACCGCTGTGTTGTGTATACCCCAATTCCATAGTTGGAAAATATTTTGCTTTTTTATCTTCTTAATATATATTTACCCTCGACACTGATTCACTGACTCTGTCACGCAGTACGTAGGAATTTAAATAGGCATTCTATAATTTTCTATAAATAATAATAATAAAAAAAATAATATTTTTTTTTTGTACAGAAATTGTGTTTTCCCCAAATTTTTTTTTTTACCAAAATTTTTGTTTTTCCAAAATTTTTTTTTACCAAATTATTTTTTTACAAATTTTTTTTTTTCCAATTTTCTTTTTTTTTACAAAAATTTTTTTTTTTACAAATTTTTTTTTTCCAAATTTTTTTTTACAACATTTTTTTTTTCCTATTTTTTTTTTTTCAAAAAAAATATTTTTTTTTCAAAAAAAATATTTTTTTTTCAACAAAATTTTTTTTTTCAACAAAATGTTTTTTTTTTCACAAAAATTTTTTTTTTAACAACAATTTTTTTTTTTCAGCAAAATTTTTTTTTTCAACAAAATTTTTTTTCCATATTTCAACGGGCGCCATAGGCGCATTACAACTTACTAGTATTAAAATATATGATTAAAATTTTAAATTTATTTAAATTTGTGTGACAAACTAAAATTTTGTGAAAATGCCCATGATGACTAATATTGATATGATTTACTGGTATCATTTTTATCACTTGAATCTTCTGGGTAAATAGTTCCCGCCGTTTTCTGTAAGACCTCCAAAACATTTGTCCACTTTCGGATAATCATAATAATACTCAATTTTTGTTTGTTTGAGACCACTGTACGGGAATGATGTTTTTTTTTTTTGTTACACACGCTTTATATTCGTGCAACTGGATGATGTGGCTCATCCTTGTCTAGGTGCCGGGTCTTATTGTTGGCGCGGAAATGAAAGATGGTATCACGGTGGGCATCAGTTGATGGATGAATGACTGACTAACTGTTCGCTAAAGTCGAACGGTGAGGCGTGATTGGTTATATGAGAGTGCCCATTTTAAGGTTTCAGTCTGCTTGAAAATAAAAAGTAATATTCCAACACATTTCTATCGTGGCCTCTCGAACCCCCCAGCCCTCGGCAAGATGTAGCAATGTTGCCATTGTTAAACATTCCTGACATAATTAGATTTTCCATTTGGAATTTTCTATTAAGCATTCGTTGTGCTACATTTCCTCTGTTCTCTACTGACCGGGGTGGATGGGTGGTGGTTGCAAAGCGCATTTTGGCTGCAAAGTGTTCTGGGCGAATGGGTTTGCCTTTTTGCAATGATATCAATGGTGTGTGTCTGGAGGCGTGATATACAAGTATGTGTGAATGTCTGTATGTTTTCATTATGAGGCACCTGCCAGTCTTTGCAACAATTCAAATATTTACGAGTGAAAGCGAAACGAAACGTGTTGTTATGTCCTGACGATGTGTTGCCTTGCCAGCGATGGCCAGTTGAAAAGGATTCAATAAATTTGTTCAGAGCCAGGTTAGATCGTCCGAATGTGTACACTTCAGGTATTGGATTTATGATGACAAAGAAATGCTAGGTGATATACAGTAATCCCTCGTTTTACATCTGTCTGTTGTAACTCGCGGGCAATATTATGTCACCATTTGTTTGCAGGGAAAATCGGGGAATCTCTTCCTTTAGTTTTGTTTGGTTTCTTTTTTAGGTTTTTCAATCATTCAGCTATGGTGATTTTGTTTCAGATTAAGAGATATCATTTCATTAAAACCGAAAATATAACTTACTCGTCCTTTCAGAAATGGTAAAATGATTTTTAAGTTTTGTCTGTACGACGAGTTAGGAGGACTTAGGGTATGCAGGATACCAAGCAACAGACTGACTGGCTTTATCGGGGCAAAGCCAGTGACAGACAGTTTGATGTTGGTATCAGGATACGAACCAGGGATTGCTAGATAGACACGAGACAACCGTCGAAGGTACAAGCTGTAGCAACGTGTTTCGTTTGTTCACTACACACGGGCGACTGTCGACTCAACATAAGTACTTTGGTATTGATTTAAAAAAAGTTTTTTTTACCAGACCAATGGACTATTTTCTTTTTTTTTTTTTATGTCAGTTTAACTTACATAACTCGAACCACCACTATCCCGTAGAAAAGTTCGACTTACAGAGACTTCGAGTTATGGAATCACTTAAAAAAATTGTTTAAGGGAATTTGTCTCCTTAACTGTCAATGGAAATGCTTCGACTTGAAGAAAATACGACTTATGGAAGTTCCACTGTAGTCCATTCTTCAAAAAATTAACATAAAACTTAAATCGATACCAAAGCCACAAATATTGGTCTGTCATCCTCTTATTTGCTTCAAATACTTTTACTGAACAAGCTCAAACACTTAAATTTTGAATAAGTTGATTCATTAATTTTTAGGATTTTTTTTTTTGAAATCAACACCAAATTAGATAAAGATCCCTAAAAATTTTTAAATTTTTATTTATTTTTCCCTTTACGAGTGTTAAATTTTCAAATTAAAATTTTTTCAAATTTTCACTCTACCCTAATGTCACATATCTCACTGAATTTTTTTATATAACTTTTTTCCTCCTCACGAACTTTCTTACTCGCTGAACTGAACGAGTAAATGCAGTAAACAATGATATTCATGAAGCAACGGTTGCGGCAACATGGCTGTAGGTTTGAATACTCTGAACAGAGGTTTACAGAGAATATTTAGAAATCCGAAAATGGGAAAAAATTGTGCCCGAAAACCCTTTGAAATACGCAAAAATACAAAATAATTTAATATTGAGATTTTTGTTGGAAAAATTGCTTGGCAACAAGAGGAGGAAATCAGTCAGAGATGGTACGAAAAATGGGTCAAAACGGGATAAAAAAGTGGAAAAGGGGGGGGGGAATAAATAGGGTGAAAAAAATGTTGCCAACAACTAATGGATAATGGACGAAAAAGGGGTCAAAACGTACCAAAACGGGATAAAAAAGTGACAACAAAATGAAAAAATAAAAAAAAATGTTGGCAACAATAGGTGGATAATTGTTAGAGAAGGGACGAAAAACGGGGCCAAAACGTACCCAAACGGGATAAAAAAAGTGACAAAAAGAAAAAAAAAGAAAAATTGTTGACAACAATAGGTGAATAATAGTTAGAGAGGGGACGAAAACATACTAAAATACACTCAATGTGCAGCAAAGTTTCTAGAACATAGTTTATGCCCACCTTTTAGTTAAATACCTGTGTATTTACCCGTTTTTACCAATTGTGTATTTACCCCTTTTTCACTTTGAAATTTTCCAAAAACTTTTGCTGCAACTCACGCTCTTTACAAAATTCCGAGTTCTTAACAAACGTTAGGCGTTTTGTCAAAAAAAGTGATTGGCTTATTTACAAAAGTAAGCAAAAAAAAAAAAAAACACCGAAAATGAAAAACAGCCTCAAAGACATGACCGACGAGCCAATCCATCCATCACAAATGGCTAATTTGTGTCCTCTTCTTTGCGCTGCCCGTCTATGGAGCGAGTGTTGGGCTTAAAACGGAAAGGGGCGAAGAGCGGAAGTTTACCAGCGCCATATCCGTTCAAAATTGGTATTTGTTTCGCGTATTTTTTTTGTGCGACTCTTGCTGTGTGGCAGTAACTATGACTGTTGTTGCCGTTGTCTTTGCCTTTGTTGTTGCTGTTTGTTGTTTCATTCGTTCCATTTGTTTGGTCAAAATGAATCAAAAAAAAAAAAAAACGAAAGCAGAAATCATTTCGTTTGTTAGCATTGCTTTCGCTTTTCTGTTCCGTTTTCTAGCATTGAAATTCTTTTAGTGTTTCGCCGTTTTACAAAAGGCTGCGCAAATGTTCTGCGGAAAAGCTCACCGGGAACACCCACGCACCATCACAAACCGAAGACTAAAACGAGTAAAAGCGGCAGGAATCTCTGCAGCTCTTTGTTGTTTAATATTTCGTTTTTCTTGTTGATATTTGTTTAAGTTTCCTTTGTGAGTGAATGGTGCCTGGACCGAAGGACTCCTCTTGCTGGTGCAGGGGGTCATTACAGTTTGAACGTTTTTCTTATCGGAATGATTGAAGAGGCACGTAGTAGGTTGTAGGTAGATCTCTATCTGTATATTCATTGGCTATGCCATTGTTTGCAATGTCTTCTTCTCTTTTGCTTCGTCTGGATCAATAGCGGCTTTGTTTGTGACAAAAAAAAAGGATTAATGCGATGTTATTGATGCGTACGGGTTGTGGCCTATTTAATGTAAAGAAGAAGAAGAAGAAACAAGAAAGGAAAATTAGGGCACAGGTCCTTGCGCCATGACTGCAGACAATTGAGGGGGACAGCCTGAAGGAGGACTTGAGAGGTATTGATTGTGCGACCATTCGAGTGTATGAGTTTTAGATTGTCAATAATCCAACGCAGAGGGCTCTATATATTAATTCGGTTGAACCAAGAACCAATGCGTCACTGGAAGTTATTCTGAGTCTTAATTGATATATTGTGCAATGCTTTTAGGAGGCTGTCATGTAATAAGAAGTGTGGACGTCATTCACACGGCAAAACCAGATTCGTATTCTGGTAAGAGGATTAATTATATTTCAGCGAGTATATCTACCACGACCCAGTCGCCTAGTGCAAATGTCGAAGACTTTAGGACTAAGAGAGTAAGAAAATGTCTAAGCTAAACAAATTTGATAGCCATCCAGGCTCTGAGCACCTGTAACGCTGTTAATCGTTACCCCGTCTGCTCCTTCATGGAATATTAAGGGACATAAGTCAGTAAGTGAAAGCTGGAAAATGTCTTTCTTAACGAGGTTTTTTTTATGTTGACAAAAATAATTTTAAATAAATCTATACGTTCAGACTCTACCCTTTCAGAAACTTTCTTGTCGCACTGATTGTAGTCCAATATAAAAGTGGAGTACTTCCTACCCCAAACAACTTCCTTTCAAACTACCTCATGTAGAATTTGTATACTTCATATGTAAAACATGTTTCCCCTAATTTTAACATGAGGACTCCAATTTCGCCCTCCATAATGATGATTTCATTATATCCATCTTCAACGTGCCAAAAAAGAAACAGAAAAACGCGCACAAAAAAAAAAAAAAATTACAAGAACTATGTCAAGTGGCATGCGAAATATTTCGCATGACCCATTTGGCCGTGAGTCTTCGTCTTCGCTTGATGGCAAAACTGTTTTCACAGGCCGAAAATTGCATTTCGCAATTCATTGAATGGCAACGGCATGAAATGTTAATCAACGCAATGAACGACTGAAGAAAATCATTACTCTCCCCCGCCCCGATTCCTTTGCGAATATTTCGTTTCGATTTATTACACTCCATTTCATTTGGTAAGGCTGAAATTTCATTTACCTTGTGAATGTGCGGCTGTTAAAAAAGAAACGAAATTTTACGCTTTACTCTTTTCTGTTTTGGTGTTTTCTTTTTTGGAAATAATTGGCAAACTTTTTATGGGCAAAGTGGAAATGGAGATGCATTCAAAAACAGGAAAAAAAAACGGCGGAATGACCAGAGGGCCAGAATTCAAGAAGCCGTTCTCCAACAGTTCGGAATATTTTAACAATAGTAAAAAAAATTCCAACAATTTGCAGCTGCTGATCATGGTTGATGTGGTGGAGATGCGCTGAAATGTTGCACAGTGTTTTGTACAGAGATAGATTAAAAATTAATTCACAGCGAATACAGTTTACGTATTTGAACACACCTTTGATTACAGTGAGCAACAAAAAATAAATGTTATAATTGTACTGTAGTCATCTGATTGGAAAAATTTTCATTTTTTTAAATTAAAAATTTAATTAAAAAAATAAATAACAAAAACCGAAAGATTGACAAAAATGTTCATTTTTATGATTTTGTCATTAAAAATTTAATTAAAAAAAATGCTAAAAACCAAATGATTGAACAAAAATTGTAATTTGGATGTTTTTTTTAAACTTAATCTTAAAAAAAATGCTAAAAACCTAAAACAAACATTTTAATTTTTATGATTTTTTATAAATCCTGTCTTAAAAAGTTTTATTTAAAAAAAATTTAAAAACCTAAAGATTGAGAAAAATGTCAATTAAAATATTGTTTATTTAAAAAAAAAATGCTAAAAACCTAAAGATTGACAAGATTTTGATTTTTTTAAATTTAATCTTAAATAGTTTAATTTAAAAAAAATTATAAATACCTTAAGATTGACCAAATGATAATTTTTATGACCTATGTGGATAAAATTATTTTTGTTCTAGTTCGGCTTCAGATCATATAAAATCGATGTTGTTGTTTATCATGTATTTTTATTATTATTAATTTTTCCCAATATTTCGGTTGTCTTCGAAACTCAAATTATTATTTTGTTTAAATTTTGACTTTTGTTTTCACAATGCCACTTTTTATTATTTAGTTCCTAATCTTCTAGTTCTGAAATTTTCAAAAATCTCTGATTAAATTTTTTTTTTTAAATTCTGTTAAATTTTTGCACGCTCAAAATTGATGATTTTGTGAACAAAATTATAGTTTTTAGATCCAGAACATGAATAACAAGATTTTTTCTTAATACATTTCGAAAGTTGAAAATGCAGTTGAGAGGCTACGTAACAATCCATCTGCTGATGGTATTCGAGGGAATAGATATCAATGGAAAAGCTTGGAATTGTCATCAGGAATATTTAGAATATTTGGCAAAAGATCAGACGTCTACAATTTAAACACTGTCCATATGATGTTCTCATTTTCCTGGGGATACGAAAATAAAATTAACTATAGGAAGTGTTTTTTTTTCATGTTAAAGGACGTTAAATGCGTGAATGCATAAAAAAAAAGCTCAACAACGCAACGAGAACGAATAAAAATTTGTTCAAGAAAAAATATAAAGGACGGAAAACAATAAATGTGAAAAAATGCAGGCAACGACGCCAGCTACAACATTCTGAACATACATCGACAACACCACCAACCACTCGGATGTCGATGACGATGATGGTGATGGTGATGATGAAAATGCACACTGGCCACTTGAGCTACAAATCACACATGAAGTGCTGGTCCGGGTCGCCAGGATGCCAGTACGTTTAACATATGGCAGCAGTTAAGGGCACGGACCCATGTTTCAACAGTGACGAAATATTTAAATGGTGCAATATTAAATGGACTTTGTAGCGGCGAGAACGGAACAGCGCTAAGGAGTGAATACTTTGCTAAACTGTGAATGTTGGGTGGGGAAAAGCAAAAATGGTTAACAACGTTTAGAGTTGTTGTGCTGGGTCATGTGGACGTTTGGTTGAGCGGATATATCTCTTTTAAAGTATTTTCATTACTCTGCTTTGGTTTAGTTTAAGTTTTATTCTTTTTCATTTTTTTTTTTGGATGATTCGATTGTTTTTTTTTTTCTTCTTATTTTGTGCTTCTTGTTAATGAATCTTTAAACAACATACCATATTTCTTTTTCTTCTTTCACTGCATTCGCGTATTGTCTTCCGTTTGATGTGTTCTGAAAAACGATAACCAAAACCAAAAACATGCACACAACACAACACACACCATACGACTCATATACAGGGTGTAGAATCAACATTTTTCCCCAGTCGTTTGAAAAAATATCCAAGTGGTTTGTTAACTGCAATGCCGGCAGTGGATTTGTCTGTCATACCGAGCTCCATGCTGATGGTAATGTATGGCATGTTTTTCTTGCACCCCCTTTTCTACCCCCCCAACTAAGTCCTACTAAAACAAAACAAAAAAAAAAAGAAATGAAATACATTTTAACCCACCAGACCCCACAGATCCCCACAACTATTGTTGTTAACTGCACTTGTAAACATTATCTCCCCCCCCCCCACCAACAACTCCCCGTATCTTTCTTTGTAGACTGCATGCTTGTTGTTCTTGTTTTCTGTTGTTTATTTTGCTGGTGCGTTCCCTCAAGTAATCACATATAGGAGGCGATTGGGAGAGACAGAGAGAGAGACGGCTATACCAAAAAGAAATTAGAGAATGCATAAGTGTAGTAGTCGTACTCGTGCATATGTATGTGAAAAATATCCTTTAAGAACTAACCATGAACTGCATTATACAACAATTATCCAGAGGGATACAGATCCTTGTAGTATTGTTGAAATGCCATCTCTGTACAAGAGTGGGTGTTCCTGGTTTGGGTTTAAGGGGAATTGAGAATGGAAGAAATCTTTAATAAAATGCAGTGCTTCCTCATAGAATGTACCAGCAAATAAAACTCAGTTTCATTGTAGACCCATTACAGGCCACCTTAGTGATCTGTTGGTCCCTTGAAGGGATCACCCTTCACTAGGTTCAGAGTTTACGAAGAGGGGGGTTTTGAAATCCACAAAAACATCTGAGGTATTTGTAGTCTTATTGGACTCGTAGGGGACATTGTAGTTGTAGTTGATGTTGACGGTTCAGCTACAAGTAGTGGTCGCCTTTTAGCCGTTTATTAATCAAGAGAGTGCGATTTGATATCTAACGTGATGAACCCTTAAATAAAATTGAAGGTAGCAGCAATCAAAACATTGAAATTTAAATTACCAATTACTATTGTCCGCATATATTCTATCTCACCTAGGTACATAATTCCCGTAACCCACTTAGCGCCAGATTTTTCCCCTTGAAATTTTTTTGGGATTTTTTTTCTTGAATTTTTTTTTATAATTTGTTTTTGGATTTTTTTCTGAATTTTTTTTATATTTTTTTTTTTGAATTTAAACTGAAAATCTATCTCTGATCATATTTCGTTTCCGTCTTTCTATTCTATCTCACGTAGGTACATAATTCCCGTAACCCACTTAGCTCCAGATGTTTTTTTAAACTTTTTTTTTACATTTTTTTATGATTTTTTTAAAAAAATTTTTTGGATTTTTTTCTTGAATTTTTTTATGATTTTTTTTTTATTTTAAACTGAAAATCTATCTCTGAAAAAATTTCGTTACTGACTTTCCCTTGGATTTTCCACCGTTACCTGTACGGTGGCGCCAAGTGGGTTGACATAACATGAAAGAACGTACACAGAAAAAAATACGGGCCAAAAAAATGCAATTACTGTCGTAATTGAAATTAAGCTTAGATATCAATTAATGTTGTAATTGAACTTAGAAATTCTTTGCGAAATCCATGTAAAAAATAGTAAAAAATGCAATCACTTATTTAAAATTTGAGTAATTGAATTCACAACTTTTGTAATTGGAAGAAAATCAATTAAAAAAGTAATTGAATTGACGAATTCCATACAAACTTCGTAATTGATTTCAAAAATATGTTTTTTCTGTGTACGGCCAATGCATATGCATTCATATCACACATCTGCACACGCTATAATTGGTCTGAACTGCCATCGAGGTCTTACATTTCTTAGAGATTTTATTCCCTTTCTCGTAAAGTTTCTGGTATTTATGAGGCGGTGAACGTCCGCGGAAAAAGAGTTTTAAAATTCCTCACAAGAATTCGAATCTGGGTTTAGTTGCCGTTACCAGGAAAAACCGTACGTGCTCATCCGATCCTAAATTGTGGATGAGCGGTGCCACATTTGTTGTAACGATAACTGTTAGAAGTTCTGAAGCAGGCTATGAATTATGATGGCAATCCCAACTCTGATACCATGGACATGAGCCTTTGCAACCAGTTCTAACTTGAATAGTGATGAGGCCAATCAGAGAGTACAGTCGTGGCTGTTCTTTTTAGCCACCGGATGCTGTGGCTCACAGTTGAGCAGCTGTGTTAGATAGACATGTTTCCCTAGCAAAGTAGGTTGTAATATCGATTAAGCATGCTTCCAAACTATCATGGACAGAATTGATCCAGGCCTGTTACAAACGATCGTTGGCTTTTGCTTGCTAATGTTACTCCACTGCATAAGCGATCTTTTTCGTCTTTTAATTTGATCAGTCGTTGTTATTCCTAAAACCATATTGACTGTCGTCTATAAAGTTCGTGTCATCCACAAACATTATAACATATGAAGGCATAGATTTATTAAATCTTCCATGAATGGGCGTTTTTTTTTGCCCAAAGTCCCTTGTGGCCCCAAAAATCGCCATTCACATTAATGACACGCCCTCAACATAATATAACAAAATTATGTTCGGACAATGTCATTTTCCAAGCACTTATAGAACCCCTACAACCATGCAGATAACGGTATCCACATGAAATATCCTCTCTCCAAGAATAAAATCCTTCACTTCTTTATGACATTTGGATAAATCAAGTAATTTAGGGTTGAAAAGCGATCACCCTGTAAATATGGACATATGGGTACACGAAGAAAAAAAAAACACTTCCAACTGTGCTTTTTTTTGAATGGCTTTCCATTTTTTATCGTATTTTTGCATGATGTAAGGTCTGGTGGGATTTGCTAGTTTGGTATCCTTCGTTATGACTAAGACACTGAGATTCCACTTATTAGATATATCCACCTAGTTATTTATGTTGGCTTTGAAAAGTGGCGTCAGTCATGGCCTGCTTAAAAAATAAATTCCAAGCACTTAGCTCTTGTGCACGCTTTCTCTTTTGAATGTTCACTTTATCCTTCCAACAGAGTCTAGGTCTTGCATGTCTGCGTTTTCCGTCATCCAACGCCTTTCAGGAGTTGGGCGTCTGTATTCATACGACCGACATGACCCAGGCCGCGCAATCTCAGTATTTTGATGTACTTCAAACTACGTAAAAGTCGGAATATGGCTTATACAGTTCACGGTGTGTTAATTCTCGTTATACAAGTGCCAATTAAACATATTTTATTTCAAATAAATAGAACAGCAGATTAAAGGTATTCCCTACTTTAAACAGCTTAACCGATAGTTCATTAGCTATCCGGCTTTGTCTAAACTATACGATCATCTATCCGTCATACACAGATTCTTTCGTCATCGGCATATCTTTTGGCATTCATATTTTCATCTCTTCAAAGTTACACTTATACGAATACATGAGGGAAAGTGCCTGGCAATATCCAGCCAACTAACACTTCTCATACTGATACCAAATTTGAATTAAATTGACTATAACTATTTAGACTCAATCCTTTTTTTTTTTAATATAACACTATAGATTTCCATAGTCATAGCTGCTTATTATGACATTTCGAGTTGTTACTTCTGCTTATTTGAACACTCTACCATCGGCCGTATGATGATGCACCCTTTTCGTGTCGGTTACTTTTTACACAACTGAACCTTAACCAGTGCCAGTGTCTTTCTGTGAGAATGCATGAATTATGCTCTGCTAGATGTTTGCTAAGGGACAAGCCAGACAAACCTGCAACTGCCAACATGTATTACTTCACGCATACACACAGAGTATGAGTTCGGCTGTGTCATCCTTGTGTAGTACACACATTTTTTACTTAAATTCTTGTTGGTATGTGTAATTCGTATGTAAAGCCAACCATTGTTTATCTGTGTGTGCGTTAGCAGGCAGAGACGAATATGCGAGATGATATCAACACAGCGGCGGAATTACAGACTTCATAGAGGCTCCGTGATTTCAAACATGGAAATTATGTTTTTCATAAAAATTCTTTGGTAGAGCATTTCAAATCCAATAATCTCAGATACTCCTAGGGCTTGTAATTCCATAGACCAATGAAATTTTGGGATTTTGGATATATACATTTTGGTGCGTGTTGCCATGTACGAAACAGATATTCAACCAATAAAATAGATTTTTAAAAACATGTGCAGTTTTACAGTTTTTGGGTCATGAATAGGTACAATTTGAATTAAAGTATTTGATTTCGTTTAGGAGACATATATGTGATCCACGAAGTCGACAAAACGTAGTTTCTGGTGTTATTACCAACAGCCTTTGTCAGGTATTAAAACCTGTCGAACAGTTCCAAAAAATGGACTTTGGAAAAGCTGTTTTTTACACCAAGAAACAGTTTTTTGTTTGAAATTTACAGATTTCTAAAAAATATATGTGGCAACTCTGCTCGGCCTACACTGTCCAATAGGGTGGAGTGAAAACATATTTTTTTTTTTCAAATTTGAAAATTTCACTCTCGGAAAGAGCGTGATTAAGGGAAAAATAAAGGGGGCACAAATTTATTTTGTTTCTTAAATTTTTGAAATTTTTGCTCTTGATTTGAAAAAAACTCTTAAAAATTAATGAAAAATTTACAAGTTTGAGCTTGTTCAGTACCTAAATAAAAGTATTTGAGGACGATCGACCTATAGTCGTAGCTTTGGCATCGATTTAAATGTTAAGCTAATTTCTGGAAGAAGGAACTATTTGGGTTATTTTCCTTCTAGAAAAATGTCGACCACATTTTTTTTTTAATTTCTCATTGGATGTTCTATTTGTTATTAAAATTCTAATCACTTACTGACCAGAAATTCTAAAAACATATATTTTTTTTTTATTTTTCTCTTATTTGACTGGGCTGATTGGTCGGATTCCTCTTTATGAATTAAATAAAACTTTTTTAATTCATATATTCCAATATTTCGTTAGCTTTATTATTTTACTTTTTGCAATTTTTCGACCATTATTTTTTTTTAAATTTCTCATTGGATTTTGTATTTGTTATTAAAATTCTAAATTTTAAAAATATTTTTCTTATTTATTTTTGTCATATTTGATTGGGCTGATTTGTCAGGTTCCTCTTTATGAATTAAATAAAACTACGTTTCGTTAGCTTTATTCCAACTTCATCAGGGGTTATTTTTATGAAAATCCTGTCGACATGTATGTATGCATGTCGTTGTTTTGGTGATTTTGTGTTAGTTTTACAAACACTGAAATTGTGAAAACATCCAAATTTCAAGCAGGGCGGCACGACCTTTAAAGTTTTTAAACTACATCTCTTTTCGAGTATGACTTTTTTTTTATTATTTCACTCCACCCTACTGTCCAAGGCCTTATCAAATATCCCCCCAACTCGCATCACATTTACGTACAGCAGCGTGTCTGAATGTATGAATAGTTTATGCTTTAGTGAATGTGTTTCACTCGTTCATTTGCATGTTAAGTAGTTTTGACGATTTCAAATTTCACATCATATCCCTCGTAATCCTTGTGCTCGTACCCCTCTATCTCCCCCCACCCACCATCCACAGTGTAATTGTGTTTCACAATTCTCTTGTTGCCAGTGGAGTTTGTTCGAAATGAACAAATATTCGTTTACGTGCATGCATGCGGCGACAGATATGAATGTAAATGGGTTGTGAAGTTCATTATGAACTATGATTTTTGTTTTTTTACTTGTGCCATTCCAATCGATCGATCAAATTGAATTGTTGGGCATTTAGAGAGAGAAAGCAGCTGCACCCGCCAGCAATTTTTCAAATGGAATTGGTCGAATTAACTTTTGTTCATGTTCTGAAGTCGCTCTGGTTAATTCACCATAATTGTTATTTAATAAAACTACCTGTATAAATAATTTAAATATGCCTATTAAGTTTAATAAGGTTTTATTTGTTCATTATACGAGTAATAAATATTGACATTCCATTTTCAATTTTAGCCCGAGTACAATGTGGGGAAAATATGTAATACGGACATTTTCATGTATTTAATGCAACTAATTAGTTTTTTTTTTGTAAAGAGTGTGCGCCCACTACATTAGAGTGGATCAGCAAAAAAAAAACTAATTATTTTATGTTGATTTCAAAAACAAAATAAGTTTCTATTGGAAAATTGCTCATTCGTAAAGTCAAGTATTTCAGAAGTCACATATAAATTTGAAGGATATTGAAGATTTTCAGAGACCTTGAGGTTCCCCACTCTGGGCCTTCATAGATCTGTACTCTGAGCTTCAGCTATAAGATTTTAGTACGAAGATATATCCAGTAAATCTCTGTGAAACTGTCACGATGGTTGGTGTTTGCGATTATGGCCCAGCAAACCCAGATTTGTGTTCTGAGAATAACAACAACAAAATTTTTGTATTTCGGAGATTTTATAAGCAAGAGAGTAAACTTAGAGTTAAA
Organism: Hydrotaea cyrtoneurina; assembly: GCA_958296145.1. Classification (NCBI taxonomy): domain Eukaryota; kingdom Metazoa; phylum Arthropoda; class Insecta; order Diptera; family Muscidae; genus Hydrotaea; species Hydrotaea cyrtoneurina. The sequence goes on along the minus strand of OY282514.1, from coordinate 23,862,192 downwards.
ACTTAAAACAAGTTAAACTTTTCTAGAAAAAGCATTAGCCCTTTATAGCCGACTTTAACTGTATTCGCACAAATCTAAATTAAGAAACGTAATGTTAGCCGAGTAAAACGCAGAATGGTTTATATAAAAAAATTAAAAAACATTAAAGTAAACTATTTAAAGGATGAAACTTGGACGTATGAGACTATAATGACTAATGTAAAATAAAATACATATACAAGTATTAATTTCAATAGTGACTCGAAGTCATTGCCTGTTACAAATAGGTAGGTTCAGTACCAGACCATTTAATATGACAAATATAACTTAAAGTTAACTCATATTGAAGTTTTGATTAGAAACATAAACCGGATGATTCGATTTCCCAGTGACACAACAAAGTCTCTGGTGGGAATTGAGACCACGCTGCCGAATTAATTTAACTGCCGAATTAATTTCCAAGAAATACATAGTTCACCAAAAATTAAATCGTTTTGATAAAGATAGCCTTTGATAAAGATAGCCTTTGCTTCACGAGACTACCAACCAAACTGAAATGTTTTGGTCGCCTAATTTTTTCTAGACATCGTTGAAAAGCTATCAAATGCTGGTATACAATGAAAAAAAAATTTGTTCGGAGCCGCAATTTTACACTGCTTTTTAAAACTGACTTACTGGCAAAAATCTGAACGTTTTCGTAAATTTTAAAGTTTTGTTTCTTTTCTGTGTTCAATATTTTGTATCGACTTTTTTAAATTATATCGAAAAGAAAATTTTAAATTCAAAATTTTTTTTATTTTTCGAAAATTTAAATTTTTCAAAATTTTTTAGATTTTTTGAAACTTTTTTTTATGTCTCAAAAATTTATAATTTTTTTTATTTAAAATTTATAATTTTTATTTTTCAAAAAATTATACATTTTTTTATTTTTCAAAAATTGATATATTTTTTTTTATTTTTTTCAAAAAATTATACAATTTTTTTTTATTTTTCAAAAATGTATAATTTTTCAAAAAATTATACAATTTTTTATTTTTCAAAAATTGATAAATTTTTTTATTTTTCAAAATTGATCAATTTTTTTTATTTTTCAAAAATTTGTAATTTTGTTTTTATTTTTCAAAAATTTATAATTTTTCAAAAAATTTAAGATTTTTTGAGACTTTATAGTTTTTTTTTGCCTCAAAAATTTTTAATTTTTTTTTATTTTTTAAAAATTTATAATTGATTATTTTTCAAAAAATTATAATTGTTTTTTTTTTCAAAAATTGACACAGTGTTTTATTTTTCAAAAAAAAAATTATAATTTTTTTATTTTTAAAAAATTTAGAAATTTATTTTTTTTTTTTAAATTTTTTTTATGTTTCAATTTATTTATAAATTTTTTTATTTTACAAAAATTTAAATGATTTGCAAATTTTATTGAAATATTACAAAGTTCACTCACGGGACCTGACCTGGTCTAATGAACAAGCACATGCACAGTGATGGCCAAATGTTTTTGTAGACTGCTGAATATTGGTATTCGTCTCAAAACATTTCATTCTGTATGAGCGCAAAAATAACTAAATAAATTTATATCCCTGAAATAGAATATTGGTAGTTAGATAGTATTCAGGGACCGCCAGTGGATAAGATTTCCCGGTTTATTTGATTTGTAATGATTAATAATTTTAAAGCGATAAAAAGAAAATTTTATAGGAATGGGTTTTTTGTGTGGGAAAGCATTAAGGAGTGTTGCTTAGAATACAATTACATTTGCTATATCTTTGTAAATATCAATTTTTTTTTGTATCTAGTTTCATTAAAAAACCAATTTCGAAAAAGTGACCATTACGTCTTTTTCGCAGTAGGGGCTCCTTGTGTATTGATAGAGTCGTAAATTTAAGAATGTTGTTGTTTTGTTCGTAATTCGAAATAGCTAAGTAAACAGATCCAGACTTTTATAGAGGATCGTCAAAAATGTATTTTGTTATCCTGTGCCCAAGGCAAGTGTGGTACTGGCTACAAAGTGTTTGTCCTCTTCTGGCCCTATTTATGCCTTTTATCCAACGTCCGATCATTTCTTATTAATTAAGAATAGTGTGCTTTTACTCTGATGTCTATCGCTGTTAATCTGATATGTTTCTCTACCTTCCCAGTTTGTTTTGTCCCATTTGATCCCCCTCTATTTTAATTGTTTCCCATGCATACGTTTGGACTTCAACCATTTGTTTTATGAGGCATAATTTCCTTATTACTTCACTCAATGTGAAAATATATTTGCCCATCAGTGTACTGTTTACGTGAATAGGGACGTGTGTGAGCGTGTACTTGTGCTGAAATTAAATATGCGAATAAATTTTCATATGAAAAAAAGTAACATTGATTAATCATTTCCAATTAAATGATTTTTTGAAATGAAACAGTCCTTTTTTTTGTATCTGCCACGAAACTGCACAGAAAAATAAAAAAAAACCGACAACAACTGTCACTTGCTGGAGAGATGCGCTATTGGGAAATTTTTGTGAAATCTGTCAACATATGATGGCACCAAGATTTAATTAATGCTAATTAAAATGATATTAATTAAAATACGTGCAAAAAGCATCAGAAAGTGATGAGGATTGAATAATTTGTTTTTTTTTTGTTTGTGCTTTGTGAATATTAAGCTGGGAAGAGGTGCGTTATAATTATGAAAGTGGGGGGAGTATTATTTCCCATTTTAAAAATGACAATACATCAATTATAACTTTAAAGATCTTTAAAGAATTCGATTTGTTAATCAATTCCTTTGCTGGAAATTTTTGTTTTTTCTTTTAATAATGTTTATACAATGGGTTACTTTATTGTAGGAAACTATTGGCCCCAGCATTCTTGTTTCCTTTATTAGCATTCCACAATAGGGTTTTATGTTTTTGTTTTGCCCTTTTTATAGAGAAAATAGTTGTTTTCTGCGGTAAAAACACACACAACAATAGAAACACTAACATTATCTTACATAATTTTCCTGATAAAATGTTCGAAAAGGAGAAGACATTTATTTAAGTCATTATTTTCACTAAACGAAAGCGAGGGAAGGAAATAAGTGCAAACACTAAAAATTGTTAAACTTTGAATATCTTCAAAATTCCATAACAATTCAGATGACATGAAGAACATATTAATTTCGTCAACTCCTTCCAGTCTGGGTCCATAAGGGGTTAAAATAAGTAATGAGTTCGGTACAAGGACAACCATTAACCCCTAGCGAGGACACAACCTTGTGTAGACCTTTGACCTAACTATGAATTATTTCATTTTCATGGAAAAAATCGTCTTCCTAGACACGATTTCCTACTGTAACTTGAAGGCATTAACCATGATGAAGGACAACCAAAAGTCGACCAGACACCATGGATATCCCCACATTAAACATCACATTACTCTCTTTAAACTTAAAGATATATCTCTGTCTTCTTTTAAACTTACCGCAATTGGAGGGAAACTCCTATTGCTGGGACTCTCAAGTCAATTGCTGGCAGCTTGGCCACAAAATGGAAAAAAATATGTGTGGCAAGAACAAGATTTGCCACCAATACCGCCGACACTTATTTCCTCAATTGTTTGGGTTTTTTCTTCGCTTTTTTTATAATTGTATACAGACTTAAAAATCTGTTTTACTATTTTTCGTTGGTGTTGTCTGTTCTATCCCGACATTGTTTTTGTGCGATTTCGAGCGTTTGTTTACGTTTCCACCCCAAAGTACACTTGTTTAAAGTGCTGCTTCTTCTGCTGATGATGATGTTGGCATATTGTTATTCATTCTATTTAAAATAAGTAGAAAACACAGAAGAAACCCAAGGAGTTTCTTTTTTTGTGTCGTTTTGACCTTTTCTTTTATTTGTGAAGTGAAAAGCAATGGTCTTGTGTATTGAAAGCGAGAGCAAAACAAATCAATAAATAAACAATATTAAGAAGAAATATGGTGATTGCATAAAAACACACTTATGTGCTGAGTATATATTTTTTTTTTTAAACATTGGAATTCCAAGCATTCCTTTGACAAAGAGGAGAATTCACATATTCTAGGAAATAAACTGGATATTTATAATGGAGTAGTGTGATTTACTAGAACTTAAAAAAGATGCAACTAAAGTAGTTTCCTGCTTTCTAAGCGAATTTATAAAAATTTAAAACTGATTTTTAAGAAAAATGTGTGAAAATTGTTTTGTATTTTAAATTTTTATGAATATGGGGGTTAGTTTTCAAATCTGACATCAAGGGGTTGCAGGAGCTACGATGTAGAAGCTGAAAATTAAATAACTTAGGTTTATTGCCTATTTTTCTGTTATTGTGAGAATAGTCATCAACGTTTTTCCATCACTTTAAAATGAGGTAACTTCACTTAATTCTGAATAAAACGGAAATGCCTTCATCGATCTATAATTAAGTTTAGTCATAGGTTATGTGACCTGACATGACTCACAATTTTTTGTTTACAAAAATTTGACTTTTTTGTGTAACAAATTTTTAATTTTTAGGCATTTTTTGAATTTGAATTTTTTGTGTAAAAAAATTGAATTTTCATTTTTTTGGGTAAAAAATTCAATTTTGAAATTGAAGAGAATTCACAATTCTGGGAAATAAACCGCATATTTATAACTGAGTAGGGCCATTTACAGGAACTTAAAGAAGGTACAACTAAAGTATTTTCGTGCTTAAATTTTTATGAATATGGGGGGGGGGGGGTGGTGGGGTTTTATATTCAAATCTGACATAAATAAAACTTTTAAATAAACTTTGCTTTATTGTCTATTTTTCTGTAATTGTAAGAATAAATGAGGTAACTTCACTTAAATGTGAATAAAACGGAAATGCCTTCATCGATCAATAATTAAGTGTAGTCACAGGTTATGTGATTTGGCATGAAAGTAATAAGACTTGACACTTTATTCCGATTTGAATTTTTTGTGTATCAAAATTTTTCATTTTTAGGTAAAAAAAAATTTAATTTTGAATTTTTTGTGTACAATTTTTTTTAACATTTTTAAATTTTTGTGTAAAAATTTTTTTAAATTTTTCTGTATACATTTTTTTAAATTTTTGTTAAAAAAATATTTTAATTTTTTGTTAAAAAAAATTAAACTTTGATAACAAAATTTAAATTTTTTGGAAAGAATTGAATTTTGTTGCTAAAAAATTTGAATTTTTTTGATAACAAAATTTAAATTTTTTGGAAAGTATTTAATAATTTGGGTTAAAAATTTGAATTTTTTGGGTAAAAAATGTTAATTTTTTGTGTAAAAAAATTTAATTTTTTGGGTAAAAAATTTGAATTTAATTTTTTGTGTAAAACAAATGTAATTTTTTTGGGCAAAAAAATTTTAATTTTTGGTTTAAAAAAACTTTGATAAAATTTTTTTAATTTTTTGGGTAAAAAACTAGTCTTTCTCGAAAATAGAACAAGTCCAAACTAATTTTTTGACAACATAATAAAACTATGCGAAAAAGCCTCAAAATAAGGAAAAAAATGGCCTGAGAACGTCAAACCCTTTGGGGATATTTTCAATAATGACCTAGTATTTGGATTTGGATTTGGAATTTCGATTTTGGTCAAGTGAAGCAACTACTTTTTTCCAGCCCAATTATGCACAAATCAAGAGAAGAATGTAAAACATATAATTTTTGAAACAAAATTAACTAAAAAAATTAAAAGAATGGATGATATCAAACTCGAATAACATAAACAAAAATTGTGAAAGAATAAAAGATCAGAAAATTAAAAAAATATATTTTTTTAAAACTTCTTCTGTTAAACAAGGTGGCAAGGAATGGTTTTCTGCCATAAAAAAGTTTGTTAAACAGTGTGTGAAATATTTTTCATCTCGGGAAAATAGTTCAACTTCAGCTTAGAGGGCACACAAATAAATTGTTGCTAAAAACTCTTTAAATAGTCCTTCTCAAAATGCAATAATTCTGAATTTAATTCCATTTTATAGTTTTTAAATTTTTTTAATTTTAACAATTCTATACTCCACTAAAATATTCGTATGCTAATAAAAAATATTGATTTTTCTTATTGGCAAAGAACCTCATGCAAACAATGTTTGTTTCTGTTATGCTTTATAATAAATCGAATTTTAATAAAATTGCATGTTTTTTTTTTTAATAAATTAGAAAAATCTCCATCCACACGTCGTATGATTAATATTAAACAAATATACCGTATACGCCCATAACAATTAATTTGAATATTATTTGTTTATTTTGTCACACAGGATCAAGATCAAGTACGTATACCCGAGGAAACCGAGCTCAATAACTCAAAAGTCACCGTGAACAGTGTCAACAGTGGCAGCGGTGATGAACAACAGACGACTGTGAATAACGCCAACGCAACCGCCATTCCCGCCGCCACCAGCGACACCGCGAAACAGGCGAATGGCAATGGCAAAAGTAAACACGACGAACCAACAAATGACAGAGACGATGCCACATGATTTCCATGATATGCCTTTATTTTCTGACAAATCAAGAGATACATGTTTAGCAAGCGAAACAGATGAAGGATGCAGGATGATGGATGACGGATGGATGGATGAATGGGCGAAAGATGCACGGTTGGTTGGTGGCAAGAATATACAAACGAGTGATATTAAAAAAAAAACACACACACACACATAATTGAGTAACGCAAGAGAGAAACTGTTTATTGAAATGTCAACTTCATTTTTCGTTTTCTTTGCTAAATAGTCTATTAATAAATTATTCATAAAGTTTATTATTTAAAGTTTAAATCGAGAAAAATTCGCCTTAAAGAGAAATGGTGTCAGAAATTGCCAGAGTATAAATAGATTGTATGTTGTTACGTGAGCCAATGTTTGTTGAAATTATAAAAAATTTTAATACTAATAAAAATACAAAACCATAATTTGTTAAGAATTTTCAGCAGATATGTTTCATTACGTTGGAAGCCACTCAGAAGCTTAGACCGGACCGAACTGGACATCATTGGTATGCCAATAGGAGTTGCTTTTCAAGGTTGGTTAAAAAAGAAGGCGATTTTTAAAACCTCGAACAGCTGAGTAAATTCAAATATGGACATTAAACTCGAATCACCTAATACCATTTAATGTACCGATGAGAAATCTGAGGGACCATAAATATGTTCATCAATACCTGCATAGATATAATTACGGTCTTAATGAAATAAAGGGTTATTCATTTTGCTTTTTAAAAGTAAAAGTAAATAAAACACATATAAAATATTTTTTTTCATGATATTTCTTTTTTATTATAAAGTTTGAATCACATCTTCGGATCAAAGAGCGCACCAAACAGTGACTTTTTGTGTAATGTAATGGCCTCTCTTCAATTACTTGAGGGTTCTCAGAACCCCAAATACGACAATTTGGTTTATTAGCATACCCACCGAGTGAGAAATGTGCTTCATAACCATAATCTCCTCTTAAAGCACGATATCTGGCTGCGCCAGAATCACAATTTTTGTAGTAGTTGAACGAAGTTAAGCGCATTAAAATACAGCGATTGCGCTGGCTGGGCCATGTCGGCAGAATGAATCCAAATGCTCCAGCCAAAAAGGCGTTGGACGACAACTATCACGGAAGACTCAGACAGGGAAGACCGAGACTCCGATGAATGGGCCAAGTGGAAAAAGACATGAAGATGTTTGGTATTACGAACTGGAAAAGCCAAACCGAAGTGATTGGAACTCAATTATTAATCAGGCCAGGATCAACAACAGGTTGTAGAGCCAACCTAAGTAAGTAAGTAACGGTAATAGGTCCTCTCGATTCAAATGGAGTTTTCTCAGAGATCGCTCTATACGAGTTGTTGTAAATATTCAAATATTCATTCAACGATCATAGACTTACAGCAGGAGTCTCACTTGCTTCTGTCCTCTCGCCTTCTCTATTTCTTATTTTCATTGACGACCTCTTGTTTCAGACTGTGAATTCGATCTACACTTTTGCCGATCATATACTAATTTGACCATTGGCCAAGTCCTCTGGAGGTCGAGGACAAAAGGCAAACGATAAATGACTCACTAAAACGCGATTTGACGAAGATTTGTGAGTGGGAGTCAAATGAACAGAGTAGAATGCACATGATAGCCAGTGTTGTTTGTTGTCACCCAAACCTTCCACTGATCCAACATTATAGTCAATCTCAATGGGTGATATCGACACTCTTGATATTCTGGACATAACTCGACAGAGATACACTCGCTGGTCTGGCCATATTTTCGAAGTGTCGAAGGAAGCATATAGAAATAGTTACATTCGGCCTAAAATGGAATCTAACTCCCATATAGGAGCTTCAAAGATATCTTTGCAGCTTCAGGATCGAGGACAGAGGAGATCTGTGGTGATTAGATGATAGTAGGGTCTCCAACTCTATTCTGTCCTTTCAACATTGTCGGAACATGGATTATGAAGCTTAGTTATGCCGATATTCTAACGATATCTGATCCTCAGATATCCCTCGACTTGTCCCTGATGTTAGAATAATCAGCTGGGACAGACGACTATAGATGGATTCTCCATCCTCTCATTCACGACACAGTACAGAGAAAAGTGGTTCGTCTGTGCAATACATCTCCAACAATTGTGTTTCCTACTCGATGTGACATTTTCAAATTCAAGTTAAATGTCGAAAAACACTAGTCAATCTTCGACTCATTCCATCATTGTCGAATGGCCAGTTGAAGAAAAAAAATGACCGGTATAGAGAAAAATTGTTCGTCTGTGGAATACTTCTCCAACAATTGTTTTTCCTGCTCGATGTGACATTCTGAAATTCAAGTTAAGTGTCAGAAAACACTAATCAATTTTCGACTATCAAGGTACTCTTATTCATGATCATACGATATAGTGTAGAGAAAAATCATTTATGGGGGACGTCCCGTAATCGTAATTTAGCTCGTTTTTTTATTCTTCTTCCACCAACGCCACCATTTAATTCCCACAAACACTCGCAGATTTTTTTTCTTATTTTAGTATACCTCCTTTTACACATAATGTGCCCAGTTTTCGCCTTTTCCGATTTCCTAAACTCTCTGCTTAATTTGAGGAAGATTATCCACTTTCAATGTTTTACGTTTTAGTTTTTTTTTCTAAGTTTTAGCTCATCCCTGATTTTTTTTTATTTTTTCCCCTTTCATCAATTGGGACTATTCCTGTGAAGTCGAACCATTCGTGGCTTTGGATATTTCCAATTGCCTTTTCTCTTTCAATTTAATTTAATTTATTTTCTGTTTGGATTTTATTTTTGTTCAAAAATGTTCTCTTTTTTTCACCTTTCTGCACCTTTTTCCCCCATTTCAAAGTCTGAGTTCGTTTGCTGTAAATTGCAACTTGTTTTTGTTGCCCTGTAGTGCGATTATAAAAAGACAGTGAGTCTTACAAGATTGCCGCTCTAAATTATTTAGTTCTTCGGCCCTACTTTCCTATTATCCTAAATGGTTTTTTTTTCAGAAAATTTTTGGAAATAACCATGACTTTTTCTATAAAATCCAAATCCTGAGTGCAGAGCATCCTCACTTCACCAAATCTCTATTCAACGAAGTGTAAATCTTGCCTTTTTTTCTTTTTATTTTTTTTTTTCATGAAGAAGAAAACTTTTGTTTTGATTCACAAATTGAGTACACAAATTGAAAATTCTCTACGAGAATTCCCCTGTTTATCTATTTCATATGAACGTTATGAATTGCAAATGCACATTGAGAGTGCTACGGTGTGTTCTGTTGCAAGGATTTCGGGTGTTTGTATGTGAATGAAGTAAGTGCATTCGTTGTGCTGGTGTGTGGCAAGTGGCATTTCCAATGTAAAATCGCCAAAAAAAAAAAAATGAAATTGAATTTTCAATTCGATACGTTTTTATACCTCCTGACGTGGGGAGGGAGGGGTTTAATTTTTTTCTTGCCATTCTCAATTTATTGGAATTTTTTTCTAGTGGGAAGGGGGTGGCGGTGTAAACATTGTTACAGTAACGAACGTACCAACGACGATCGAATGAACAAAATCGCATAAATACACAAAGTATTCCATGAATTTTCATTTTGGTTATTTCGTATTTTGTATTACCCCCACCTCCCTACCATTCACACTCTTTCAGTTGCTGGATGTGCTCATGTTTTACAACACACAATCCCCCGTGATTTTTTGTATTTTTGGACAATAGCAATAAATCGTTTAAGAGCTCTATTTCTTTTTTTGTGTGTTGTCCGCGAATGCTTCTGAGCCTAAAGTTGCGGAAAAAAAAATCGAAGCCACGTTATTTTAGGCACGGATGGGATGATGGTGGCTGGAGAAGCTGGGTTATTATGGCGTAGCCTTGGTTTTCCATTGGGTCGTGGGCAAAAAAAAAAAAGCCAGAGAATAATAAAATTAACAGATATGAACATGTTCAATTTGCATACAATAAAATAAATCTCTTAATGGTTGCCGGCATGTTCTATTTTCATTTCGTGCGGCTGGCATTCGATATTGAAGTCAAATATTTGCAATTCGTTTGTGTGTCTGATGGGGTGTGTTTAAATTTTTACGGGTTGATTTTCAAAGGTTAAAAATGGGTCAGTATTTATGCAAGGGGCTTTTGCTTTCAAGCTGGCGATTTTGTATTCATATCAAAAAAAAAAAAAAAAAATAAAATTAATGAAACATAAAATAAATTGCTGTTGAGTCCAAAAACAAGTAAGGAATTGCTAATATCGGTGGCGGTGGACTAGTTGTTGTCCTACCACTACAAATGGCGGTATTTTTTCGGGAGGCGGTATTTTGTCCTACCACTACAAATGGCGGTATTTTTTCGGGAGGAGTAGATTGATATATTTTTTTTTTTAAATTCTAGTAGTGGTAAGTGGGGTCACTCGATAACTCACAGCTGAAGCCATACCGGTTCATATATCTCTGCTATTCCTATTCTTACTCTGTGTGCAGTTAATATATATATTAGGGTGGAGTGAAAACATGCTTTTTTTTTAATTTGAAAAAGTTAACCTCGGAAAGAGATGTAGTCTGGGGTCCTAATGAGGGGAAAAATAAAGAAAAAAATTTTAAAAATTTTTTAGGGGTCGCGCCACTCCCTTGAAATTTGGAAATTATCGCTATTTTGGAGTTGATTTTAGAAAAATCCTAAAAATTAACGACTTAACTTATTCGAAATTTAAAAGTTTGAGCTTGTTCAGTATTTGAGGCAAATATGAGGATAATTGACTAACATTTGTAGCTTTGGTGGCGATTTCATTGTTCAGTCAATTTTCTGAAGAAGGGACGATTTGACTTATTTTACTTTTGAAATTTTTGAACAATGAGAAAATTTTTTTTAAATTTTTTCATGCCCTTATTTCATTGTTTACGCTATTGCAAACATTTATTGACATAAAACTTTTTAGGATTTTTCTAAAATCAACGCCAAAATAGCGATAATTTCCAAATTTCGAGGGAGTGGCGCGACCCCTAAAAAATTTTTAAAATTTTTTTCTTTATTTTTCCCCTCATTAGGACCCCAGACTACATCTCTTTCCGAGGTTAACTTTTTTTTTTTGAATTTCACTCCACCCTAATATATATGATGTTATTGCCCAAATTCGTGATACTAATTGTACGCTCAGTGATCGCATGCTACTATTTAAAGTCTGCTCCGAATGGCTAGTGCGAGATTAATGCCTTACTCCCAAAGAGTCAGACATTTACTAGATGGAAACTGTCGCTGAAACATGTTTGATGAATTTTCCACGATATGGACCAGGGTTTGTTGTGCGATATACGGACACATGTAGTTATGCACTTTAAATCACAGGAATTCAATAACATTGTGGAACAAATTAGGTCGATTCTGAGAGTGAATCGAGAGACCCGTATCGCGGCGTTTGTTTATGTTAGTTCTAATTTTTTTTAATCGACCTTCGAAGTTTGCAGTCAAATTCCAATTTTCAGCATATTGTTTTTGGCTATAACTCGACGACTAATTGATATTTTTTCTATCTATAAATACCAAATTATTCCTAAAAACCTATCCAACAATTACATTTCTTTAAAAAACTGATTTAGAAATTTTTGTGGAGCCAAATGTTGGGAAAATTTCCACAACAAAATTTGTTTTCTGTTTGATCTATAATATGCTTCTCAGTTTTTTTGATAAATTTCATTTCAAAAGAAAACAATCATAATACTAAACTTGCGTTTTCCACACGCTAAAAAATACGTCTTTTTTTTAAAAAGAAAAACGCGTGTTTTGTCTTTGTAGCAAGAAAAGTTTATTTCCATCTACACAAAGCTTATTTGGATGTAAATATAACTCGTTTGCTATTAGTATTACATATTTGTGTATAAGCAATTGCGTGTTTGGGAAAAACAGACAACGAACTTATTAAATTCAACAAAGAACAACATTTTGTTTTTGCATTTTCGCTCTTTAAAATAAAAGCAATACCGAGAGAATGAGATGGATTGTTATATAGAAAAAAAATTAAAAAAAATAAAAAATGACACAAAACTGCATACATATATATTCGATATTTATCACCTACAAACAAGTTAATGTTTGTGGTATGGAAAAATATATATATGTTTGATGCGAACTTGTTTGCTGAAATTTGTTAAAATGGCCATTTTTTTCAGCGTGCAGCTTAATATTAATTTACTTCTCTTTTGTAATGCATCCATTTTGTTCAGTGTTGGTTTATATAATTATAATTTTTTCTTTGTAATGTATTTTTTTCCTAAAAAAAAGTTTAAATATTAAATTTTGTTTCACGATTTTTCCAGAACAGCACTGAGGCAGTTGAAAACGTAATTCGATCTTAATGGATTCTGTACATACATACATACATAAATGTATAAGTATGTGATTATAAAGTAGAATTGTTTTGCGTTTATTGTTATAAAAATATTAGGGTGTATCAAAAAAAAAATTTTACAAAAAAAATTAAAATTTTCAGATTAAAAGATTATGTTTGGCCAATAAGTGTGGAATGTGAGAAATGATATAATCCACAATGATCTTAATGTGGTCATTTAAATTAAAGATGTAGTGTTTCATACATAATGTCAATGTTCAAACTTTATAATAAAAAAAGTTTTATGTTAGGGACATTTCCCCCCTTTCTCACATCGATTTTGGTAATTGCAGGGTCATTTTAAGGGAGGGTATGATTTTTTTCAGCATTGGTAAAGTCTTTCGAATGTTATCTTATGTTTTTTATTTATTATCTCACGATAGATTACAAATGAATAAAGAACCTACAAAAAAACAAGTATATTAACGAGAAGAAATGTTGTAAAAACAATTTATATTTGTTTCAAATGTATTCTGTATATTCTTGTGTGTGTTAAGCTAAAATAAAGCTATCTAAGTAATTTAATGTACACAAAAAAATCAGTTTTTTGTCTAAAGTCCCTTTCTCAAAGGCGGCCAAATATCAAAGATATTCTGCCCACGATTTTCGAAAACGTTATGGAAAATCCAGAAAAATATCGTACAATCTTAAAATGTGCAATCACCCTAATATTTATAAACTACTCTGTGTGCTTCATATGAACTGCTGGTCTATGTGGGAATGGATGCACGGTTAAGTGCGTGTTTGTGCATGGCAATGGTGGTGTGTGTGTGTTTCGTTCGGAAAAAACTATTGAACAATAAAATTGCCTTAAAACACAATTTTATTTTATTGTTCTAAATAAAAACGAACAAATGGAATATTTTTAGCCTGGTCCCGATATACAAAGCTATCGGTGTGTCTGTGTATGCAGTCGCAATGAAAAAAATGTGCAATACATCCCAGCAAATATATCCTCGAACAGATATTTATACCCATCCTAAATGCCGATACAAATACAAATGCATACTTTACATTCATCGATACCGTAGCACTCTCTCTCACACACACACAGACAAAACGAATCATGGAACCTGGTGCAGGAGGAAGATGCCGAGGAAAAGATCTACCCTGGTGAGGTAACCGTAAAAAAAAGGCCCCATAAAATTGGAATAGCAAACTCAATTTTGGTTTCACCACAATCACCTCCAGTTGAGCCCGCCGCTCTTCCGAAAACCTTCACACCCCCACAATGCAATTTTATGGCTGTGGCATAAAAAACAATGGGGGTGGTTTTTATGTACACTTGCATTGATTCGATTTTAGTAGTTTGAACTTAATACAATCAGAGGAATTTGTTTGTTCGAGTGAACAAGTTTTATTTGTTTGCCAACCTCCACAACGGCTGCAGTGGAATGTGGAGGGACCGCAGCGTGTGGCGATGGTGGTGATGGTGGCATTGGTGTCCTTGTACTGGTGACACATTGTTTGTTAATCGAGGTTTCTGGGCTCGATGCCATAAAATAAAGAACGAACCGGTGATGTTGGGCCGACTGTGGAATTGTTAATTGGGCCGTGGCCATAAATCTTAATATTTTCATTTCAAATTCATCGTCGAAACACATGTTATCACCGAAGAGATCTTGGTCTTTATTAAGAGTGCAATTCAGGACATGTCAATATTTCTTTCCCAATATTTCTCATTGGCTGGGAGCCATAAAATGGAATGAATTGAGAAACAATTATTAAAAGGGAAGAGAGTTTTCAGTGTTTTTGTATTATTTTTTTTAAATATTTCTATGCTCATTAGTTTCAGTATTTTCAGAAGATTTGCATGTCGTACGAGTACTGACGTGTTTGAAATTATCACACAGTAGAACCATAAACACATACCCACCTTGGGAGATGAAATATTAACAACTGGTTTTGTTTGACTTGAAGTCAGCCAAAACTCTGTCTAAGACCAGTAGCTACTTTCCATAGCTACGGTGTACCAACTCTTTAATACCCTCATCGTTTTCGAATAAAAGTAGAGTAGCTTCACTAGATTTTAACCCCCGTATTCATTCAAATTTAGAAAACCTTTCTAAAGAAAAATGTATGAAAATACGAAAACAATTTTCACACATTTTTCTTAACAAAGGTTTTTAAAATTTTTATAAATAAGGTGTAAATTGGTAATAAGTGGACAAGGTGTCAGTAAAAATGTGTTCAAATTTGGAGGACGCAAATCTCCGTTAGGAATTCGTTTCTCAAATCACAGTTGCATTATAGTGAGGCCGTCAATCGGCTAGAAGAATAATCTTAGGACGGATCCTATATCGTTCTGTACGGCTCTTGTGTGATCGTATGCGAGTATGCTGACTTGACTCCTGAATTAATTGTCTGGAAAGGAAAGTGTACGACACCACGGCTCAGGCTACTGATGAGATCAAGGCAAACATTTTTTGCAAAAGTGTCTTTTACCGAACAAAACTGGGTAAGATCATCAAACATTTTTCAGCTGCTGTTTTCCGCCTCATAAATGCTAGCGACTTTATGAGTAAGAGATTAATCTGTAAGTCATGTAAAACTTCTCTAGAAAAGCATTAGTTGTTCGGAGCTTGGGCTTTAAAATAGAAGGTCCCGGTCTGTGAGTATACAAATTATATCGTACACAGCTCACTGATTCGAGAGAAGTTCCCCGTCTGTTCCTTCATGGAATGTTAAGGGAAATAAGTAAGTAAGTAAGGTTACAACTGAGTTGAACTATCAAATTGGTCGTTCTCCTCACACTCTACAACTTTTCAACAAGCTTCTTATCCAAATCTCATTTGCAAATATTTTTTGTAGATATTGACATTCAAAACAAAGAGTTAGCGGAGGAGAAAAATCAAGAAAACCACAAAAGAAAAATAGAGTGAAAAATGTCGGCCAGAAATTTGTTTGATAAATATTTTTTGTTAATTTATTTCCTTATTACAGGGTTTGATTTTTTTATATTTTTTTTTATTTCAATTATATTATTTTTATATTTCGAATCCCACAACTGAGCTATATTTTTATCTATCTAAGTTAAATCAATCAATTCTTCCTCGCAATCTTTGATTATGTTTTTTTTTTCTTAAAAACTCAGCTACAAAACTGTGTTCACTTCAGCAAAACAGTTGCCCATTATTTTCTAAAGACTCTTGTTGTCCAGCAAAACACTGTGATCAGTTTTGCAAGTCGGCTCTCGTAGCTAGCGCCAGCAAAGGGGAAACAATAAGAGGAAAACAGCAGAACAAAAAAAAAATTAAACCAAAATGGAATGATTGTGGGTAGAAAATTGTGAAATGTATGCACGAATAATTTTAAACAATTCATGGACTTGATGTGTATTGTTTTTCTGTTCTGTTCTGTTCTGTTCTCTTCTGTTTTTGTTCTTGTTTTTATTTGTTCTGAAGTTTTGCTATTATTTTGTTTTTTGGCTTGTATGCAGGAGTGTGCTGCCGCTTCGGTTGTTGTTTCGATGTTACCCGCATTGCATTTTTCCTTGATTCGTGTGTGACTGAGTGTATTTGTTGTTGTTTTGTTTGGCCCGTATATTACGTTTCCACGGTTTCTTTTGTTTTCATTCTACACAATCAAATTCGTAATTGAACAATTTTATTTAGTCCCATAAAAACACACACATGCATACACATATTCCAATGCCACTGGAGCGCCAACACTAATACACACACACACAAATGCAAACAAACATCGAAATTCATCCAATTGAGTGCCGTTCGTTCGTAGACTTTCCAGCGAATGCAAATTTCCCAGCATGCATGTGCAGCACTGCAAATGCTTCTGATTTGGATGCGCACGCTGCGAAGTTGTTGTGCAACTGCAAATGCTGTGGAATTCATACGTTTTTGTGGATTTTATTTCTTTTTTAAGTTACCTCGTATTTATTTCAAATGCTAAATAATCTCTGTTATATCAGCATATCCGGTAAGTGGTGGTGCTTAGCTGAATGTGTTAGAGTGTGTGTGTGTGCATGTGAGGGAGTGCATTTGTGTGCTAGTGTGGAACGAGGGGCTGCATAGAGTTATTTATTTATTTATTTTATTTTAATATAGAGTACTAGTAAGTTGTAATGCGCCTATGGCGCCCGTTGAAATATGGAAAAACAATTTTGTTGAAAAAAAAAAAATTTTGCGGAAAAAAAAAAATTCTGTTGAAAAAAAAAAATTTCTTAAAAAAAAAAATTTTGTTGAAAAAAAAAATTTTGTTGAAAAACAAATTTTTTCTTGAAAAAAAAAATTTTGTTGGAAAAAAAATTTTGTGGAAAAAAAAATTTTCTTGAAAACAAAAAAATTTGGAAAAAAAAATTTTGTAAAAACAAAATTTTTGTAAAAAAAAAAATTTTGTACAAAAAAAAATTTTTGTAAAAAAAAAAAATTTGTAAAAAAAAAATTTTGGAAAAAAAAATTTTGGTAAAAAAAAATTTGGGGAAAACATAATTTCTGTACAAAAAATTTTTTTTTTATTATTATTATTTATAGAATTATAGAATGCCTATTTAAATTCCTACGTACTGCGTCACAGAGTAAGTGAATCAGTCTCGAGGGTAAATATATATTAAGAAGAAGAAGATAGGAATAGTGGACGGAAATACACTGTTCGAAATTTTGTTATTGGACATCTGAAGCCGACTGCCGAGTTGGAGTCGAGGCCACATTGCTGGGTTCCAACTATTAACTTTGGAACGAAATTCATGAAAATTTGCCCCAGCCGAACTTAATGGCGATTTTACTTCTTACGTTGTATCTGAAGTTTCCTTCGTTCGAATATAAATAAATAATAAGTGGTTGAACTCTAACCGACCTTTAGGTCTCTGATTCTTTCTGAATGTTCTATTTAGTTTTAATTTTTTTTGGCGCTCCGGTAGGCGCAAAAATCTAGACAGATTACCCTTGGACCCAAAATTAGAATATAAATTTACTTTGTGTTGTAATTAAATAAAATATAAATATTATAAAATAATAGATTTAATTTTATTGATTGAAGACTCTCCACGGCTGGAGTGTAGTTTCGCAAAATGATGGAAATAAAAAAAAATGTATTATCCATTTACAGTGTACTCTCTCATTGCGGACACCCCTCTTAAGTGGGCACCTCTCATAAACCAATACTTTTTGCAGTACCAATTCGCCTCAGTCCTCTTGTGTACTACTCTCATAAGCGGACAAAATTGTCAGTCCCTTAGGTCTCCGCTTATGAGAGAGTACACTGTATTCTGCTCACGGTCACAAAAGAAACCCCCTACTTACTTTTCATAGAAGAAAATATTTAAATTACGCCTAGTTGGAATTATTCGATCATTATGGTTAATATCACGTAGCCGGTGTTGGTCTTGTCCCCGAGAACAAAATCCATATTGCCGACCGAAGACCGTTTAATTATACAGGCCGAATACACACACAGAAGACCCACATATAAACTTTCCTTACGCATAGACGATGTTGCACTTGTCCCAATCATTGTATAATTTTCATTCTCTAGAGCAACCCTACTTATTATGAACGTTTTTATGTTCACTTTTTCGATAAAATCAAAAAAATTTAGGTATTTTGGAACATTGGCAAACAAATTAATAATAATCAGGGTATTTGTTTATTCGTAATGTACATATTAACTAAAAAGCTCAGACTTACCTTACCGCCGTTGTTCTGTTTCGTTGGTGGCAGAATTTAAGTACAGCCTTTACAACACTTTTTCACATTTCAGTTCTTCTAGTCTTCTTTGCATCTAATTACACTAACACTTTTTCTCTTGAAGCGCCCAATAGATTTATTACTTTTTTCCACATTTCCTCTTTTCACATTCTCTTCTTCGTTCGAATGTTCCCGATGGAACTCGAAAAGAGCCTTGTAACTTTATTTCACTTGACAAGCACTAGGACTTTTAAATAACTTTGAAAACGCTTTATACAACAGATTACGCCAACACTTCATAAGAATATGGTAATACACTAATTATTTTATAATAACAACTAGTTTTATTTAAATACAATACACGATTAATACCGAAATTAAAAATAATTTTATTACGTTTATTAAAACGTGCGTACTTTGCTTAAAAACCATGAAAGACTGAAAAAAGTGTCAAAAGTACCGTTTTGTTTGTAAATAAAAAGAGCCGAAGATAGAGAGAGCGAGAGCAAACAAAGAGCCACCAGATAAAAAAAGAGACCTGTTATCTCTTTGGTGATAGATGTCAATGAGCAATCAGATCAAGAAGAGATGTACTGTTCTATGCATTAGTATGTGTTTTCCTGTATGCAATAACAATATCGCGTGATAGGTGGTCGGAACACCAAAGTAACAATTCACAATAGAGCGTCCAAAATGAATGAAGGATTATTTGCAAATAACTTATTAAACGGTTTTGATTAGGGTGATGACTTTTTGATTTTTTTTTTCAAAAATTATTTCCTGTTGCACATATGAATGAACTTTTGCCTATTAATGTCTAAAATAACGTTTATTCGACCAAAACTGTTATACCCTGATTCTAAGATATATTCTAAATCTTATTATAAGCCGGTTAATCGACATTGAAATAACCCTTGTAACTGGATCTCCGGTTATTTTTTGTTGAATACTCTACGAATATGTCAACATTTTAAAAAAAATTGCCTAGAAAATTAACATTTGTCAAGATGAAGTGAAAATTCATTTAAATGGTTTACTCATTTTCTTAAAATATTGGAAATTCTTAAAAAATATAGAAACACCACATTATTTCTATAATTTTATGCATTACCGTCAATAGTACGGAAGAGTTGAAATTATAAGGGCAATTTTCCCCTTTCAAAGCTGATTTTCAGACAATTATCATTAAAATAAGTTAAAAACAACTACAATTTTAACACTGACAACTAATTCCAATTTACTTGCAACCTGCGTTGCCACAACAACATTTTTTTTACCAACCAAAAATTTTCAAAAAAACATACCAAAATCCATTCTAGCCGACCAAAATTTTCAAAATAAATCAAAATGCACTTTACCGATCTTGTAACATTAATTGAATTGAATAATCGTTTTTTTTTTAGGAAAAACCAAAAATTAAATTAAGACTTTAGTTTTTTCTATTACTAAAATATGCACTATTTAATAATACATGTTTTTAAATTAATAACAGAATATAGTACTTGAACGTGCAATTTACGATTACATCCTAAGTCTACCAAAATCGAATTAGACCGACCCCCGACCAAATTTGAAAACCCATCCAACCAAATTTGGTAGAAAACGCCCAAGACGGCAACGCTGCTTACAACAACAAATTCAAACAGTTACAAAGGAAACGCAAACACACACTAACATCAACCTTGCACTTTAGCCACTATTATTGTAGAACATCTCTTCAACATTCAGTACCGCTTGCTCTTCTCTTCCAATTACTATCTAACATCTCTTCAAAAATCGTTTTCTCTTCTCTTCGTACAATGTTTACTTGCAGTTGCTCACTCTTTTTATCTGGCGCTCACATACGTTCTTCTTCTTCTAAGCAAACTCTTTTTCTATTTCAGTTTGATCGTAATTTTTTTAATCTTCAGTTGCACTTTTTTGTAAAGTCATCGAATGTCCTTTAAAATAGTATTTAAAGTTAATGTAAAGTGTGAAAATAATTGAATACGTTAATAATTAGTGAGGTTTTAATAAAAAAATATCGCCTTGTTTACTTGTGAACACTGTAAATTAAATTCTGTAACTGATACCAATACAAATTCTACGGCGCCGGTCGCTTACTTTCTTTTGTTGCCATCTTCGTAGCTTTAGTTGTTGTCGGTTCTTGTGTCTTTTGTCGTTTCATTTTTGTTGTTATTAGCTTTTAGCTTTTGTCTTCTTTGATTTGCCGTTTCGTTTGTTTGCCTAGTCGTTTTATTCGTGTTGTGGTTTGTGCTGTATGATCGTATGCGTTTCAAAGGCAAAGACTCTCTGTCCCTTTCTATTCGTTGTTGCACAAATTGTGTTTCTACATTTAAAATTCTCCGTTTCGGCTGTTTTCTCATTTCGTTTACTTCGTACGTCGCAGCATTATTTAGGCGATTTAGTATCGTTAACTGGACGGGAAATGCAAGAGTGTGAATATGTTGTTTAGTCCTTGTGTCCGGTGGTTCGGCCCGTTTCCAGTTAATCTTTTCAGTGATTTGTGATCGGTTATTATGATCGTTATCGATGTTACTTGGAAGTGCCATAAAACTCTTTACCCGGTGAAGGAACACAGAAATATATCGATTTGACAATTTATCAAGAGAGGAATAAAAAATATGAAAATGGTAAGTTTATTAGTTTAACTTTATCTTTATATGGCGTATTTTTAAAATGCTTAGGTTCACTTTTTAAGTAAGATTTTTAACTTTTTTTGTCTGAAACCGTATAAATTTGAGAAGAAAGTACATACAAAATTGTTTTAAAGTCCCGATTCTATGGGAAGAACTTACCATTTCCCCATAAATATTGAGATTTGGCAGGAGAATCGTTCCCTGAATAAACTTCTGATATTTTTTGGACCCGTTCGTTAAACAGAAACAATCGATATTATTTAATTATATTTGTATAGTTTACTTATTTTCTATTATTTTTTTTGTACAACTCAACTCCACAACACTCTCGTCCGTGTAATTAGGTTCACAACACTAAAACTCATTTTCTTTCATGTTTTTTATGTTGAAAAATCTCAAACCATTTTTATATTCACATTATTTAGTTATTTTTTGATGTTTGGTTTTTTTTTTTTTTTTTGAAACACCACAAACTCTTACTGACCTCCTCGTTATTTTAAGGAACACTAAACGATTAGAGACTTTTGCGCTTCCTGTCCATTGTTATGAATACTCTGCCCCCGATGTGCTTGTGTACGATTTGGAGTGATTTTCTATTAACCCGACCATTTCAGGCCCACTTTTTTTTTTTTTTTTTTCTGCATGTGTTCTGGCTTTTATTCATTCCGCATGCCGCATGAATATGAATTAATAGCTTTGCATTTGCAAGAGGATGAGAATAGTTTAAACAATTTAATGCAATAATGGTTTTTCAAATGAATTGATTTGGCTGATTATACGTATCAGATTATCTGATATAATTTCTGATAGATTGATATGTCGGATATTAACACATAGCTTGTGTTTGATGAGTAATTGTATAATAAGTGCACTGCATTTGAGGGAACGTTGACAGCATAATAAAGTGAAGTATTACATTTTATAGGAAGTTCACTGATGTGAAAATTAAAAATTTACTAAAATACGCAGTTCCACTGACGTTTACAGTGATTTGGTAAATTTTATGTATTGACCGCATGATTTTGATGCTAGGAAATTATATAAAACATGTTATGTTTCTGACATCTTCCAGAGGAAACATCAAATTGTTAACAGTGTTATCAGCATTGTTTTGAGGGAGGTATCGCCAATACGAGCCTCGGACTAATGCGGCTATATTATTCCGGTCCGCAAAGTGATCCATATATTTATTTCTAAGATTTCCCGAATATGTATTACTGTTTTTTATCCCATGAGTCTCTCTTAAATCACCACAAGTCCAACCGAATCCCACACAATGTCATTATTTTATTATGAAATACCATGGAACTAATTTAATCAAAAAAAATGTATAACACTTTGTCCAGCATCCCTTTAAATTATCATAGTTTAATTGAATTAAAATCTATTGACATCTGCTGTGTGTATTTTCTCTTTTGTGTCGTTTTATTTATAACTTTTATTTTTTGTTGTAGTTATATTACAAAAAAAAAAATTAAACAGCGGGTGTTTTTTTTGTATGCCTGGTTTTCAATCTGGCCACACTTTTTTCCGAGTTCGTCCTTTTGACTTGATTTATGCTCAGTTTGGTTTGCCATTTCATAATGAATAAACTTACGCGGGAACAATCGTGCCAATTTATTATCAAAATAAGGCTTCGGTTCAAGTGATTTTCACAAGAAAATTTTGTTCAGCGATGAAGCTCACTCTTGGTTGATTCGGTACGTTAATAAGCAAAATTGTTGCATTTGGAGTAATGAAAATCCCAAAAAGTCGCTGTTTGGTGTGATCTATCGGCTGAGGGAATCATTGGTCTATATTACTGCAAAAATGAAGCCGGCCATAATGTTACAGTCAATTGGGATCGCTATAGAGCCATGATTAATAAATTTTTCGTGGGTGAATTGAAGGCTGTTGATGTGGACAACCTTCGGATCCAATAAGACGGCCCTACATGCCGGACAGCCAACGAAACAATAAATTTATTTGAGGCCAGATTTGCTGAGCGCATTGTCTCGCATCTTGGGTCTATGGAGTCGACTCGAAAATCAATTCACCACCGCTGGACTATTTTTTGTGGTCTACGCAGATAAGCACGACCCGATTGACGCCTTGAAAGAGCATATTTGGAGCGTCATTGCTGACATATGGCCCCATATGCTGCCAAAAAGTGGTGGAAAATTGGCCACTTACCCGAAATCATTTGTAAACCATAATGGCAAACTCTTATCTTTATACTTATTTGCCTTAAGATTCCATGAAGGAACAGACGGGGACCTGCTCTCGAATCAGTGAGCTGTGTGCGATATAATTTGTATACTCACTGACCGGGATCCGACTGTTTAAAGCCGGCTCCGAACGGCTAATGCTTTTCTAGAGAAGTTTTTACATGGCTTAGAGATTACTCACTTACTCGTAAAGTCGCCAGCATTTATGAGGTGGAAACAGCCGCTGAAAAAATGTTCGATGGTCTTTCCCGGTTTTGAACCTGGGTTTACTTGTGTGACAGTCGCACACACTACCCACCACATCACGGCCGTCTACAACCCTTATCTTTATAATAAAGATAAATTCTTGGCCAAAAAAACAATATGATATGACATCTAAAAAAACACCCTTTACTTACCGCGCATTACAGTTGAAGCTTAATGTCATCCGTGTCTGCTTTATAATAATTATTATTACCCATTTAATTAAACTTTTAATTGCTATCAAAATGCAATTATTTACCCTTATGTTAATTACAACATAATAGATTGTCCCTTTTTTAATGAATTTATTTCCGTTAACCAACGAAACGAATTCTTTCGCTACGTATTGTTAAAATTGAAAGAGCAATAAAGGAGAGTTTTTTTTTATGCGTAACAAGTTCAGTGGGCTCGTGTGATCTGAAAACTAGTGCTTGAGACTGCCACCTAAGAAACTTTCATTTATATCCTTGCGAGAACATCAACACATTGTCAAGGGCCTTTAAAATTCCATTTGCCTGATATTTTTTGTGTGATCCTTTCTCTGACTCATCTACCATCCCACGCCGTTTACCATTCCTATTGCGGTTACTACTGTCCTTACCGCAGACCTGACAGCACTGACAGCTGGCTGGGCAATGTTTTGTTTTTCCACGCCTCTTTAATAAATAAATTTACATACATATGCCAGTATTTATGGACATTCATTCGATTTTATTGTTAACGAGCAAGAAAACCACAAACACAATACTAATTGTAATTTAAGTGGCATTCGTTATTGAACAATACATACAAATTAATAAATAAATAAACATATAAATACATATTCAAATACGTTTTCAAATGAAATATAATCGAATTCAATTCGAACAGAAAGTCACTTTAAGAAAAAAAAAAAACAACCAAACAACAAATGAACAATTCATCAGCATAAATGCAGTTCCGGCCGAATCTCACATACCCTTCACCAGGAAGGATATTTCCATCGGGCATTCTAGGCGGATATGGTTGTGAAAGTAAGGTTGTGGTGTACATCGGGTAGAAGAAAGCTCAAATCTTTAAAAAACAATGATTCGTAGTGTCTTTGTCTTTAGACTCATGAAGAAATTCTCACAAATTTGATGAATTTCATGGAGAATTAATATGTGCCAGTACTTTCAGAAATCAGAAATATTTAAAAACAATTAAATTTAAAAAAAAAATAACATTCTTCAGAGATTATGTCGTAAGTCATATTTTATGCGATTTGCACATACTAAACGATACCTGTTCTATTTGTTTGCAATCTATCGTTCTTTATTTTAATTTCTTTAACTGATATTTCGCCTAATAATATTTCTTTTAATATTTCAAAATATTACAAACGCAATGACAAACTTAACACACACATTCCCTCCTATGGCGGCGTGTGCATAAAAACAGCCTGCAGGATTGTATTTTTTTTTTCATATTTGTTCAAAAGTCTACAGAAGCCATTCAATACAATTCAATGCCATACTTAGTAATACAAACAAATATATTGCAGCTTAAACTGCAAACTGGCGTAAGTGACATATTGTCAAAAGTTTTGCTAAGGCCACAGGAGCATTTGCTGATACACACGATAGGATGAAATACATTTTGAAGAATCTTTTTTTTTAATAATTATTTACCCTCGACACTGATTCACTGACTCTGTCACGCAGTACGTAGGAATTTAAATAGGCATTCTATAATTTTCTATAAATAATAATAATAAAAAAAAAATATTTTTTTTTGTACAGAAATTTACAAAAAAATTTTTTCTACAAATTTTTTTTTTCCAAATTTTTTTTTCAACAAAATTTTTTTTTTCAACAAAATTTTTTTTTCAACAAAATTTTTTTTTCCACAAAATTTTTTTTTTCAACAAAATTTTTTTTTTTCCACAAAAATTTTTTTTTTCAACAAAATTTTTTTTTCAACAAAATTTTTTTTTTCCACAAAATTTTTTTTTTCCACAAAATTTTTTTTTTCCACAAAATTTTTTTTCCATATTTCAACGGGCGCCATAGGCGCATTACAACTTACTAGTTTAAAATAAGTAACGAAAATAAGGAAAGTAAATGTACGCCCCTGTTCTGTCTTTCGCTTTTGAGTGAAAGTGAAAATCTTTCCCGCCATAGATGTGACAACTTTCACTTTCAGAATGTGTTTCACTTGAAAATACCCGGCGAAAGTAAAATGAATGACAAGTAAATCGAGTGAAAAGCAGTTGAGACACAAAGTTTGAAATGTTTTCTGTCTATTTGGATACTTCAACATTTATTTTAAAGCCATTTACTAAACAAATAACAGGTTTTAAAGAAGTTGATCATTTCAACCCCTTTAGTCACGGGTAACATTCACTTCGGTGGAATGAAAGTGAAAAGTGAAATGGAATGAATGTGAAAGCTGGAACAGGGCTGTTAGTATTTCAAAGACCACAATATCGTTTGAGTGGTTTCCAATTTCTCTTAACGGCAGTGAATCAACTGTGTTGATTTATTCTGAACTGATAGAAAAGGATTGAGGTTTCCCATTAAATAAACAGGCTTTTCCAACTAGAGGTGATATTTTGGAATTCAAAGAAAAATGGATCGGATGTTTATTTCATAATAAAGAGAAAGTTATGCCGTTAATAATGAAAAACAACATCAGCCAAATGGCCAACACGACCACACTTACAGGACCATATCCTTTTCATGACATTTTCCATAAACAAATCGCAAAGTGGCTGCCCCAAGTCCTCGATAGCCTCACGAATTCTATCTTTGAAGTCTTAAATCGACGTCGGGCTATTGGCCGAGACCTTATCTTTCTCGTGGCCCCAAAGGAAGGAGACACAAGGAGTTAAATCACAAGATCTCGGTGGCCAATAGTGATCACCTCTTCGAGAGATAACACGGTCTGGAAACTTTTCCCGTAAAAGAGCAATGGTTTCGTTGAAAGTAAACGTTGTCCAGATCAATATCATTCAAATCCGACCATAAAAAATCATTAATCATCTCTCGATAGATACAAATCACTTATTTATAGAGTCGCCGGTATTTATGAGGTGGAAACGACTTCACACAAATCCATAGCTGGATATGAACCTGTGTTTGTATGGTGACAGTACCACATATTAACTATCACATCATCGCTGTAAAAAAGATGGCAACACCACTTGTCAATGCCCAGAAATGGTTTGCCACGAGGTCCAAAAATAGAAGGAAAATTCTTCTTAAATTGAAAAAATGATTTTTGTTAATGACATTTTTTTTTAAATTTTTTGCCCTGACTGAAACTATTTTCCACGCTAGACTTATTATTCTTTTACGCGTTGATAACGTTTGTTCCTCAACATACTTGTTTTCTTTCCAATCCTGCATAGTTGAAGAGCTTTTTCATTTCTTTCAACATTTCCCCCATTTGTTTGCCAAATAATTGGAATTTTAATTATTTGAATACTTCAGAAATTTCTGCCCACAAAAAGCACTGAATTTATGTTCATACCCAACTCGACTCATTATGCAAAATCATCGGAGTTTTAAACTAAAATGCTGTAATATTAAAATTCATTTATTAAAAACTCTCCGTGAATTATATTGGAATTTATTTGCACACTACCACAAGCAAGATGTTATTATTAATTTAGGATATCAGTTGTTGTAATTGGAAATTTTAAATTATTCCAGTTAAAGTTGTTAATTTCAGAGTTGTCAAATAAACTTGATCGATTGAGGTGATTTTATAATTTATTATAGTTTTACTGAATTGGTTGTTATAGACTTTGTAGAGTATCTCGAAAATTGCTTTAGTCATCGTTATTTAGTTGGATTTAGGTTTAGGTTTCTCTCTCCTGCAGTTTTTTTCTTATATAGAGTTGATTGCAGTCGGTATCTTTTCAAATATTAAATTAATTATTTGCTGTTATTTTCAATTATCATTGCAAAAATGTAAACATTTGCTAATTCATATGAATATTTTCGGGTTGGTCGGGGTGAAAAAACAAACAAATACACGTTTTCTCTTATGAAATTATAATTGTTTTTCAGAAATACTTGTCCAATTTAATATTCATAGAGAACGTCGCGGATTTGTTGTTGTTGTTTGTGTTGTTCATAATAAATATGATAGTACAAAATTAATTATAAATACATTTATTTCTATGCCGATACACATGGAATTATCCAGTTTTGAAAAGCAGACAGCATTTGGTCGGTTGTTTATGGTCAATTTCGTTTGCTGAATGCACAAATGTTTCATTTTTATTTTGTGGTAAACCCTAATGGAGTATTTTTCTCAAATGAGGGGGAAAAATGTTTTACATTTCACAGATGCGAGATGTGCTTTGGTTTACGAAAAAAAACATTGTTTTTAATTAAACATATAGAGAATTTGAGAAATTTAAGGCGATTGAAAAAAGAGTGCATACATTTGTTTGTTTATGAAAACTGATATTAGATCATATAGGCGAGTTGGTAGCGTGCTTGGCCATAAGCGAGGGGGTTCGTTTCCCGCAAGTGGCCGCAGCAAATATCTAGCCATTCGGTCTGTGTCCCTTGGAAACAAAATTAGAATATAACTTTACTATGTATTGTTCATATGCTTTGAACACTACTGTTAACCAGACACCGACTATCACAAATGAAAAACAGGGAAGATGAACTAGAAAGGCCACAAGAAGAAGTGTAAATATTACTATACTAGTAAGTTGTAATGCGCCTATGGCGCCCGTTGAAATATGGAAAAAAAATTTTGTTGAAAAAAAAAAAAATTTTGTTGAAAAAAAAAAATTTGTTGAAAAAAAAAATTTTGTTGAAAAAAAAAATTTGTTGAAAAAAAAAATTTGTAGAAAAAAACAATTTGTAGAAAAAAACAATTTTGTTAAAAAAAAAAAATTTTGTTGAAAAAAAAAAAATTTTTGTTGAAAAAAAAATTTTGTAAAAAAAAAAATTTGTAAAAAAAAAATTTTGGAAAAAAAAAATTGTTAAAAAAAAATTGTGGGGAAACACAATTTCTGTACAAAAAAAAAAATATTATTTTTTTTATTATTATTATTTATAGAATATTTATATTTATAGAATATATTTACCCTCGACACTGATTCACTGATTCACTGATTCCCTGATACACTGATTCCCTGATTCACTGACTCTGTCACGCAGTACGTAGGAATTTAAATAGGCATTCTATAATAATTCTATAAATAATAATAATAAAAAAAATAATATTTTTTTTGTACAGAAATTGTGTTTTCCCCAATTTTTTTTTTTTACCAAAATTTTTTTTTTCCAAAAATCTGTTTTTTCCAAATTTTTTTTTTTTTACAAAATTTTTTTTTTCCAAATTTTTTTTTTTTCAACAAATTTTTTTTTCAACTAAAATTTTTTTTTTCAACAAACTTTTTTTTCAAAAATTTTTTTTTTTCCACAAAAATTTTTTTTTTCCAATAAAATTTTTTTTTTTCAATGTTTTTTTTCACAAATTTTTTTTTTCCAATTTTATTTTTTTTCGAATTTTTTTTTACAAAATAGTTTTCTCATTAACAAATTAAGTAACAAATACTTTCTCAAGCAAATTAACGGGCGCCATAGGCGCATTACAACTTACTAGTTATTTATAGAATGCCTATTTAAATTCCTACGTACTGCGTGACAGAGTCAGTGAATCAATGAATCAGTGAATCAGTGTCGAGGGTAAATATATGTTAAGATTGCCCAACTGCTATCGGGACATGGGCAATTCAGAAAATATCTCCATCGTATGTTAGACACCTTACTGTCTGTACGACTCCTGCATTTTTAAATAATTCGTCCCTGACTCCTTGGACTATTTGCATATCCTATCTCTCCAACCACACCAAAGTGTTTGTATACCAAAAAGTATATAAATATAAAAAGTAATCGGAAATATTTAAAAAAATGTTGTCTTACAAATTTTTCTACTCCAGACTCCAACTCATGTAAACATTCGATTCTAATACAGGACTTTAGAGTCGGAGTCTGACAAGTTTGCCCAGAGTCGGATTCGAAAAATTTGCTCCAAATTTCCCATTAAATAAATAAAAAGTAATTTAAAATAAGTTAATCTGTTAATATTTTTGAAAATTTGAAATATTTTTGATTATGTAAAATTATGTTATGTATCTTTATTTTATATTGGACGGAAATACAATTTTCGAAATTTTGTTAAGAAAAAGCTGTAAATCTCTTTTTTGTGTTGACTTTTGTTCTTTGCGTGTTATACATACATATGCCGGGGCTCTACTTTATTCGGTTAAGCTATGAGTTTTTTTTCCTATATTTGTTTGCTCTCCTGACACTATTAAAGTAAATGAGCGATCATGCACATGATGACTCATCAGACAAATATCTACTTACCGCTTTATGGGAAAATTACTCCACCATGTACGCCTTTTCATTTTTTCCTTGGAGCTCCTTGTTTGGAGAAATGAAGGTTTTCTTAATTGGCACCTTCATTTTTTTTCCTTTCAAACAATAGTCGATTCTGGAAAAAACACCAAATAAATCTCGCTTTATATTTCCGAAGACCTTCTTTGTCCTCTTTGCTTAGTAGCACCCAGTTTAAGTTG
The DNA here is from genome assembly GCA_958296145.1 of Hydrotaea cyrtoneurina. NCBI lineage: Eukaryota > Metazoa > Arthropoda > Insecta > Diptera > Muscidae > Hydrotaea > Hydrotaea cyrtoneurina. Next base: position 23,832,085 of record OY282514.1, on the reverse strand, counting down.
TAACTCAAGGTCGAGCTGGTCTACCATTCATGTAATTTAGAGAATCCACGAAACTCAACCTAAGGATGGGTAAAATAATTAAGAATTAATCAATATAAGAAAGTTTCGAGATTTTGAATTTGGTTCAAATCTAAAATACGATCACATCTTAATGACTGTAGATGGCAGCCGAGATTGCAGATAATGGGTGTCATTGGAGATTTGCAACAGTGTTGTATTTTTATTTAAATCTTTTAATCTTTTTTTTTACCAAAGTCAGCTGGCAAGAAAGACACTTGCTGACAAAGTATTTCTCATACGTACAGTTTGACTGAAGGACGAAGTCTGTCTATAGTGTGTCCTAATATCGGGGACAAGGCCAATGATATCGATTTAGATGGGAGGCAATAGTTTTGGAAACCCTACTATGCTTTGTTATTACCAACGATTTTTTGCAGAGACAGACCAAAACCTTTGGTGGGAATCGCACCCACAACCTTCACGCTACCAACTCGACTATCTACTTTTTGCCTTTCCCCAATACCGACGACCGCTTTTTAAAGGGTCCGCCATCTAACGTTTATTTTTTTTTACAAAAATTGAAGAGGAGGATATTGGCATCATTTGGTTTCAACAGGACGGCGAACTTTGCGAACTGTTTTTGAAGCTCGCATTATCAGCCGCAGAGCTGATGTTGTTAGGCAACAGCATGACCAGCCGACGCAGCCATTTGAATGAAATTATTTTCCATTATTAAATGGAAGGATTGTACTTTCAAATAAAAAAAGAAATTTGAGAAAATATCCAGTAGTTTTTTTTATAGAATTTTCAAGTTATTTGGCGGACCCTGTATTTGAAATCCAAGTGTACAGAATAATCGGCAAATAACAAACGCTCTCCGGACACTTTCAATCATACAAACCACAATCGAACAATTTAATAAAAAAACATACACATATGCACACTTGTTGTTGTTGTTTTTTTTCTCATTTGATCATTTTTGTGTTTATTTCTTTTTGTTTGTTGTCCTCTTTGCAAATAATTCATAATCGATTTTATTGATTATTTCCATGTAAGCGCTTTATAAATCCTTAAGACATAAGGCTACAAATTATTATTTTCTTTTTCTTGTTTTTAAATTTTTTTTTTTTGGTTTTTAATTTGTATTCATTTTTTTGCTGTTTATGTTTGTCCTGTGGTTCGTGTACTTGTAATTGAGTGTGTGTTGTAAGTGTCTGTGTGGGTGTGTGTGTGTGTGTGCTAAACATTAACCATTATCTCAATTTGTATACTTAACTACAGATTCTTTTAATTTAAATTTATTTAGACTTAACCTAAAACCCCCTCCGCTATCGCTTAATTAGAAAACCTTCTTACAAAAAAGTTTATAATGTCTTTTTGTTTCATACTTTTTTTTTTATAGAGTTTTTTTTTTATTTGCAAATTTGTGTGTGTTGTTGTTGGTAATTAGTCATAATTTAAATTTAAGTTTTATTTAACATTTTATTGAATCGGTTTTTTTTTCTCTTTTTGGTTTGTAAATCTTTAAGATACAATGTTGTTTTTTCTTTGTTTTTTTGTTGTCATAGTACTTTTTCTTGGAGTAAAGAAGAATTTGATTTTGTTTTCGGGTTTATTTTGCTGTTGCTGCTGCTACTGCTATTTGGCACTGTTGCTGCTGCGTTTAATGTTCTCAAACTGCTGACAAAACAGGGGGTGAAAAAAAGGAATAGGCAACAACAATAACAATAATGGTTTCTATTAACCTTGGGTTTTTTTCTTCTGTTAGTTGGTTTTTGTGTGAAATGGCCGGTTCACATGACAGAGCATCGACTGAGCTAATTCTGTGTCGTAATGGGAGTAGGATACAGGCAAATGATTTTGAAGTGGCTAATATCTTAAGGTGACAAACGACATATGCTGATAGGTGACAGCATTAATCTGTTGCTTGTGCTTTCTAATTAAGGAAACGAAAACCAAATACTAACAATTCGGCATGAGAGAGACATTAATACGGTATTACGTCAAGACATGGATATGTCCAGAAACGCTCTGCGAGTTATCCTATATAGATAATGTGTCTTCTGTTTGACTCTGTTCGACTCTCCGCCTCCGAATGGCTTATGCTTTCTATTAGAGAAGTATCTGTCCTATCCATATCAACTAGTTTCTGAGTATTTTCTTGCGGAATCCTCTCTTCAGGTTTTCGAAAGCATGAGATTCATTTTTAGGATAGATGTAAGTTCATAATGGAATAGAAATATGTTCGAAATGGACTTGTATGTAGACCGCTTGGATTAATTTAAACCCGAATAAAAACCTGAAATTATCGGAAACTGGGATTGATTTAAGGTAAATTTAGCTAAAATTTATATCACAATATTCTTGTTCTCAAGAATATTAAATTTAGAGCAGGATGACTTCGAAATGGATTTAAAGAGAGTACATTTTTATACGGTCTCAATTTTCTCACTCAAAAATAGTTTTACGATTTTTTTCTCGTACCTCACTTCAATTTGGACTTACTTTTCCTACTAAATATTTAAAACACTTTCAATGATTTCTTCTCCATTCATTGGTTTATTATGTGCTGTGGACGTCCGTTATTAAACGAGAACTACTGTTTACTGGCGCATAGTCCGAAAAACGACAAGCAATAAAGCAAACAAATCCTTATTTAAATATCAAGTATTTTATTCTTATTATAGGAATTTTCCTACTTGATTTTAAAACTATCCCATTCGTACTTGATTTAAGAATAACTAACTACGAGTCGTTCTTATTTTTTTTAAATACGATTTTAGATCAAATTAAGAATATTCGGCTTGAATTTAGAATGCCATTTATTCTTTCCGTGTAGGTTTTTTAATGTTCAGTTTCCACCTCGTAAATTTTGGCTACTTTACGAGTAAGAGAGCAATCTCTAAGCCATGTAAAACTTCTCGAGAAAAGCATTAGTCGTTCGGAGTATACAAAATATATCGTGCACAGTTCACTGATTCAAGAGGAGTTCCCCGTCTGTTCCTTCATGGAATGTTAAGGGAAATAAGTAAGTAAGAAGTAACTAATGTTGAACTTAAGTGTTTCAACCCATGTGGTCTATATATCATCAGACGAACTTTCGTGGCGCCTGTTTTGCAATTGCCATAAAAAACAGACTCTAGTTTTTAGATGTTTCTTTTTTCGATGTCACCTTTGCGTTTACTACAACTTCCGAAGGGGCTGGCATTCGAGAACAGGTTTGTTTTCTAGTTATCTTATGTTTTATCTATCTGACTTATAAGTTATGGATTACGGATGTAGGTCGAATCATTTCTCTCAAATTAGTAAACTAATCACGGTACTCTGGATGTTGTCCAACACCTTTCACTCACCTCACTATTATTAATTCCATTAGAAATAAATAAGACCCACATTTTTCTAACGGCTCCTTATTGCAGAGTACTTTACATAGCTCTAGAAATGAATACATGTACCTGGCTAATAAAATTACCCCCAGTTCAACCGGATAAAATTCATTTTCAAAACTGTTAAACGTTCGTGGCCGTATTTAAATCGTTACTTATTCCATCCAACCACTTCAGGCCAAATCACTCAAGCATTAAAAAAGAAAAATCACTTTACCCGAATACTCCTTAAACAAATGATTTGCTTCACCACAAGTTACCAAAAATGCTTTTAACGTTTCCCAAATTTCTCCTTTTCGGCGTTGTCTATTTTAAATATTTACTAATCTCACACACGCACACAATTGAAATATTCATCAGTTTGACTTTCATTTCATGAAATGACTCGTTAAATTAGTATTCCGTTTAATGTTCCATAAGTGGCACTCATCACAAAATTGACTATTAATTGGCTCATCTATCAGGACTTTACAGTTCAATCCACTTCAAATTCAATTTGCTGCCACCAAGCTCACCCCGCAGGCCAGAGAACTGATGACGATGATGATGATGATGAAGTCAATCATCGGCAGCCATATCATGTTTATCGGTTGGGTGAACAAAAATATTAAATTTTAAAATGCAATAAATTAGCAAACATTTTTGTGTTTTTGATTTTTTTTTGTTTGTTTCTCCTCTCAACTTTTTCGCTCATTGTGAAAGATAAAAAATTATGAGCAGAACAGAAATGAAACGAAGAAACACAAAAAAGAAAACAGAAAATATAACGGAAAATCATTTAATAAGTTCGCTTTGTAAATTTAACTAACCAATTATTACTGCTACGACCAGAACGGCCAACACCATCGCCAACGATGATGCCGCCGCCGTCGCCGCCAGCAGTTATAATCTTTTTGCCTTTAGCAGCAACAACAGACTTGCGGCCACCATCATGGCTGTCATACGGTCGAACTTCTTGCCGTCCCCCTCCTCGTCCACGTCCACGTCCTGTACCTCTACAACTACTACTGCTACTATTTGCACCATCCCATATAAAATGTGTCGAATGTTGTGTTGAATTTCACTGGATCAACGGTGAGTGCTGTGAGTTTTCACTAAAATCTACTGTATAATACATGTCGTTCTCCAAGTTCATGGCCAAATGACGCTGAAAGGGCCGCTCGTTTAATTGGCCAACATGATGTTGCTGTTGCTGTTGATGCTGCTGTCCTGACGTGGCCGATGACGACGCATTTGCGGTTGGCAAATGTCCAATATTGTTACGCTGTGCGGATGCCGCCAACGACGAATTGGTTGCAGTGCCTGTGGCACGCATTGCACTGCCCCCCACGGCACCCAGTCCCTTGCCGCTTAGCCAGTGTCGACTGATTTTCGATGTGGCCTGTTTTGTGCGCCAGCGAAAGCCCAGTATGGGCAGGAAGCCATATGTCCGTGTTGAAAATTTACGATACGTTTGATTCACTTTACAGTGGCATATGGTGAGCTGTAATTAAAAACAACAACAACAGCAATGAGTACAACATCAGCAAAAACAAAAAAAAAAACAAAAATAAAAATCGCAAAAAAGGCGATTATTTACATACACATGCATACAATACCATACATATATAGCGGCTTTAAAAATACGCTTATTTTCATGGCCCGCACAGAAAAGGCAAGAGTAAACATCATTGGTGCCGGTTTTTTTTTTGTTTCCACTTTCCAGCCAGTTTTCTGTTTGACTTGAACAAAAGCTAATTGTATGCGAACGAGTACGTTTTACGGCACCCCTCCCTAATGAAACGTCATTCAGTTGGGCAACATCAAAAAGAATTTAATGTTGATTTTATATTTAAAGGGCGCGCGAGAGATTTGGCTTGGGTAGGCGTTGGCGGTGGGTAAGTGAATTTCTCGGAATGGAATCAAGTTAAATTAAGTTAATAAAGTCAAGCTACCTCCCCCCCCCCCCAACAAGGCAACCACCATTTCTTTGACTTTGTAGATGTTGTCAGAAACCGGACAAAGATGAAAAGTTTCAAACAATCATGGACAACAGAAGAAAAACAAATATGTTTAAGATGTAAACACGAAATTGCGCAGTGCAAGATTATGGAGAATATTAAATATTTAATAATTTGGTTGGTTTTGAAGCAGACTAACTAAATGATGAGGATGCTATTAAATGGCGTATCTTAAATAACAAATTGAATGCTGTATGATTTTTGTTGACAGCATAACAATTTGTCAGAGGGAATTGCAGGAGGTGGGATTTGGAGAGTGGAATATTTGGAAAAAATTCTTGTATTAAAACTGAACAAAGGCTTTGTCTCTCCATTTAAGGTTCTGTCTTTGATAACGTTTAGCTTTGAAATTGCCAACAACATACAAGTATCGGAATGCACCCTAAAAAAATGGTAATTTTAACAAATTCGCATCAAACAAATATATATATATATTAGGGTGGAGTGAAATTCAAAAAAAAAGTTAACCTCGGAAAGAGATGTAGTCTGGGGTCCTAATGAGGGGAAAAATAAAGAAAAAAAATTTAAAAAATTTTAGGGTCGCGCCACTCCCACGAAATTTGGAAATTATCGCTATTTTGGCGTTGATTTTAGAAAAATCCTAAAAAGTTTTATGTCAATAAATGTTTGCAATAGCGTAAACAATGAAATAAGGGCATGAAAAAATTTAAAAAAAAAATTTCTCATTGTTCAAAAATTTCAAAACGTAAAATAAGTCAAATCGTCCCTTCTTCAGAAAATTGACTGAACAATGAAATCGCCACCAAAGCTACAAATATTAGTCGATTATCCTCATATTTGCCTCAAATACTTTTGTTTGGGCACTGAACAAGCTCAATCTTTTAAATTTCGAATAAGTTAAGTCGTTAATTTTTAGGATTTTTCTAAAATCAACGTCAAAATAGCGATAATTTCCAAATTTCGAGGGAGTTGCGCGACCCCTAAATTTTTAAAATGTTTTTCTTTATTTTTCCCCTCATTAGGACCCCAGACTACATCTCTTTCCAGGTTTAACTTTTTCAAATTAAAAAAAAGCATGTTTTCACTCCACCCTAATATATATATTTTTACATACCACAAACATTAACTTTTCTCAAACACGCTATTGCTTATACACAAATACGTAATATTAATAGCAACTAAGTTATGTTTACATCTACGTAATCTTTGTGTAGAAGAACGTACGCTGTACTTGCTACAAAGTCCAAACACGCGTTTTATTTGTGTGTAAACATCTTTAATAATATAATTTATTCGAATAAACCAGAAAAAACTTAAACTACGAGAAAGCGCTACAATTATGTTGAAATGACTTCAAAAATTTCACCAAGGGAAGGATGCGAGGACATAAATTACCCTACATATCGCAGCCAAAATACAAAAGGGTCACAACTCAAAATTTTCCAAAACAGTGTTTTATCCATACATTAATTCAGAGTACATATCTCTAACTACTTCAACAATATCTTTCACATCTCTATCTTCTTTAAATGGAAAAAAATACAGTTATGTCTATTTTTATGTTAATTCTTAAAAAAAAAATTCTTTAAATATTACCATCATTTTAACATAGACGCTTTCCTGAAAATTTTAGAATTTATCGTTGTGACCCTTTTGTACTGAGTTTTCCAACAAGAGGTGTTATTTTGGTATTCAGGGAAACAAGGCATTTTTTGTGATAAATGATCGGATGTTTATTTTATAATAAAGAGGAAGGTTGGCCGTTGATAATGAAAAACAACATCAGCCAAATGGCCACCACGACCACGCTTACAGGACCATATCCTTTTCATGAAATTTCCCTATTCTCGATGGCCTCACGAATTCTATCTTTGAGGTCTTGAATCGACGCTGGACTGTTGGCGTAGACCTTAACTTTCACGTGACCCCAAAAGGAAGAAATCGCAAGGTGTTAACTCACAAGATCTTGGTGGCCAATTGTGATCACCTCTTCGATAGATAACACGGTCCGAATACTTTTTAGTTTTGCGAACTGTGACTGCAAGATTTTCACCATGTTTGTGGTGAATTTTAATAATTTCAATGTGTGTTCAACATAAGTTTATGGTAATTTTTTAAAATTTATTTCAATTAAATCGGACATTTCATTTTTGATTTATGACAAGGTGTGGGGTTTTCTGATAAACAACTGAAATTTAACACTTTTTTGTCATATTGAATATTTTTGTATGAATTATGGAAAAACAAATGTCGACTTTAATTTGTTTGTAACTATGGAATTGTCCTTCCAAGATCGTTTATGGTAAAATTTATTTCACTTAAATCGGATTAATCAAAATTTTTTACAAAAAAAAAAATCCATAGACAAATTTTTTTTCGATTGTTGTTGTACTCATGGGACCACAATACATTAGAACTGTTAGTGGTTATTCATAACAAATATTGTTACAATATTATTTTCCTTTGGATTTTCATTTTCTTCTTTCTCATATCCGTAGCAGAGTTCTTTATTTACACCAGCACTTTGATGTTGATCCAAAAATATTTTAGATCGATTTGTATCCCAATAACTAATCATATTCTTATAGACTTATCTTCCTTTGCCTAATTCTTCATCCTACCTCGCTTATCACGTCGTACTCTTCCTGTTGTATTATCAGCCGATATTTTAGCCCTTACTGTCACATGACCTTCTAATTACATTAATTTCATAAATCACCATTTCCATCTTTCCGCTGTGTTGTGAATTTATGTTTCATGCTTTAGTACTTTTTGCATATTATGTGGTTTTCGTTTACTTTCAAAGCAAATGTTAATTAGATTTTTTAATGGACATAGTTTTCTGTGGAAAATTCATTAAAATCCTCGGTATTTGACAGGAATGTACACACACACACAACACATTTTATGTCTGCTAGTGGTTACGAGCGGCCCTTCGGAATGGGTCTCGTGAGTGGTGCAAAAGAATTTTTGTTTGGGCCAAATTACCGCTGGCATATTTCCCAAGTAACAGTATTAACTGCAAAAAGCAAGTTTCATGTAGTGTACGGCAAAAGAATTAAAAATTAGGATTTTCAGCCAAAACTTAATTTGGCTTGGAGCCACGATAATACGTGTACATTGTGTGCCGTTGAAAAGCGAAACGTTCGGTGGAGCATTTATGGAAGGCTCATTAGTTTATGTAGTAGATATTCGTATTCATATGGAAGTGTGTTAAGGGGAAAAAAAGAACTTAAATGAAATTGTTTGGAATTTCTCACAATGTTTTCTCCGTAGAAAGTGGTGTCTAGAATTGCATAGGTAGACCTTAATGTGGAGACAGACGATGAGGCCAAGGATAAGCTTTACGGCAACAAGAGCTGGTGTGCAGCGTTACTCCGGTCATGAAAAAAAATAAACATTACAGACGCCATGAGTTGAAATAGATAAGAAATATTGGGTGTTTTGGCACTAAATTAGACTGGCAAATTATTTTGGTAAGCTTTGTCAAGATTTCGATAAGAGTTTAAAACGAATATTTACAAATATGAAAAAAAACTCTCTCAGGGTTTAAATCATTAAAAAAAAGTTTTACTTTCTCTTTCAAATGCAAGTTCACACATTTGAATGGAAATATGTCAACTGTTTGTTAATATATCGCAGCCTACATAATGGGCATTTGACATTTGACAAGTAGAAACTACGACATTACTAAAATTGGCGATACACGCATTGAAATTATTGAAAATCCTGTCAAAAGGATCGTTGCATAAAACCGACGATCCCAAAGTCTAGCTTTCATTTGGTACTACTCTGGCGGAGATACCCTGGTCCATTGCTGAAAAATTTGCTTTAAGTGACTTTTGAATTCCGAATTTTAAGAAATCCCATTTTCTGAACGCAATTTCTTCCAAACGATTTGTCCAATTTAAAAAAATGAAAACACTGTCTTATTCAGATTAAGACCACAGTTTCAGCAAAATCTATTTTTTTTTTAAAAAAATCTAAAATTTTGGGTCGAAAATGTTTTTTTTTTCGAAATTGTAAATCTTTTGGTCTTGAATGTATTCTGCCTTCAGAATTATATATAGTTTATATAGCATTATGGTTGCACAAACAGTTGGTTGCAGTTAGAAATAGTTAGATGTGCCAATTCTGGTAGAGCAACCATTTAGTTGCTCCAACATGTGGTGCCAACAAAATCTTTACAAATGATTTTATAAATTTGGGGACACATTCATTAAAACTCTACACATTCATTAAAACTCTACAAAGGTGATCACAATTGGCCACCGAGGTCTTGTGATTTAACACCTTGCGACTTCTTCCATTGGGGCCACGTGACCGATAAGGTCTACTCCAACAGCCCAGCGTCAATTCAAGACCTCAAAGATAGAATTCGTGAGGCCATCGAGGACATAGGGTCGAAAAAAAAAAAATTTCTTTTTTCTACCAAATTTTTTTTTTCAACAAATTTTTTTTTTCCACAAAATTTTTTTTTTCCACAAAAATTTTGTTTTTCAACAAAAATTTTTTTTTTCAAGAAAACATTTTTTTTTCAACAAAATTTTTTTTTTAAAAAATTTTTTTTTTCCACAAAATTTTTTTTTTTTCAACAACATTTTTTTTTTTTCAACAACATTTTTTTTCCATATTTCAACGGGCCCCATAGGCGCATTACAACTTACTAGTTTATTATAATTTCAATTAAATGTTATCATGTTTTTATCTATCTATATGGACAGACTCAAATTTTTCGATTAACTTTTCTTCTTGGATTATAACAATCACAAATATCTGATGCATCATTTTCACAATGGATTTTTAAGTATTTGTTATCATTTTTACCATTTGTATAAATTGTATACTTTCTGCTTGACAACAGCCTGAAGAAAAAACAAACAAAAATGTTCTTTCAAATGAATAAAATGCCACCGAAAAAGAAGCTGTGTCCGCTTTTCAACGCTACTGTTTGCAACAAGTCTGAAGCGTGAGAAGCTTCTGCTAGTTTACTTATCAAGGGCATAAATAAATTTAACACCAACACACATTGTTACGCAAATGCGGCTATGTACCACCGACCACAAGAAAAAATGTGACAAGGCAAAATAATGTCATTACGTTTGTAGGCGAGTGGCACATAAAATATTGGGACAGTAAAGGCTTACAAATGAAATCTACAACAAGGGTGTTTTAGCCCCTTACTCATGCAGCAAAGTCACCATGAGGATCGCTCTCCAAGCATAGCAAGTACACCAACTAAGTAACTGGAGAGGCAGTTCAAGAATTCGCTGTGTGTTTCTCCCCCTTGGGTTGGCGTGGACGCCAACATAACATCTCAGCTTTGGTTTTAATCGTTGCAACCGGTTGAGATCTCAACACTCCCTACATCGCAAAAGTTTCCAAAGGAACTTTCCAAGTTGTCGGGCCAGACTAAAAGTACTAGGGCTCATCATGACGACCAATGGACAATCGTGTTTATATTCAGTGGTAATGAATATTCCAGGCTACTACTTCATCATCTGCAGTAGTTCTTATTCCAGTGATAGCTCTAGCAGAACTTTATGATTCGACTTAGGAACCAGATAATGTTACATCAGTAACTGTTAATGTTTAGTTAATGCTCTAGTGCCAGTTATCGTTCAAATATAAATCCACGTTTCAGAGCGAGTCCTAGTTTCTGTATAAGTTATTGAGCTTGGATCAATTTCAAGACTAAGCCCATGAGGATATTACGACTAACTCAAATGCGATGGTCAGACCTAGACTTTTACGGAAACTCAAAATTCCATTCAATAGGCCAAACATTTGAGTATTGTTACAATTACTGAGCACAGTCAATGAATCTAAGGTAAATGGAACAACAAATGACAAATCAAATCCTGAAGGGACGCCTATTTTTAACTACCCCATGACCTTCATAGAATATACAGACACACACATCCAAAGGATCCCCTCTGATCGCACTTTAGTGCTTTCGCTTATTTCCCTTTTCCAACTGAAGTCGCTGTAATATTAGCACACATACTTAACTACAATGACTTATACAAAATATATAGAAACTAGAACAAATTAGATTAGATATCTAATACTCATACTTACATAAAGGGCGACGAAAAATATGACTAAAGCCAGAACAATGGCCGCCGTGTATGCATTGTGCAATTCAATGGGACTCTTCAGCACCACCGATGAACCGAAACTTTTATCATTAAAATTCCGGGCACTCGTATCGTCGACCATAAATTCACTGGAACTAACCACCGTTTCCACAACAAATTCATCTGTTTTGTATTGCATACACATATGTACACACAGCCATACGAACAGGAACACACACACAGAGCACGCAGGCGGCAGCAGTCACACAAACGATGTCAGCAGATAGACGGCAGCAGGACGGCAGATACAGGCGCATAGAAATGAAAACAAGAGTAGGGGAGAAAAAAACGAAACAAAAGCAACAATAGTAGGTTAGTTTTTGTTCAAAATTATACAATGAGCAAATTAATATTAAATACAACAACAACAATAACGGAAGACACACAAAGGTAGCGCATACAGAGAGGCAACCTCAAATCGAGGTATTCAGATGAATATGTACACAAATATGTAGATAGATATATTTATTAGGTATTCGAACATTAGAATGGGTCTTTCGAAATATATTAAATTTAAAATTTTTCCAATGATTTTTTTTTTAAAAAATAAAAGAGCATTGCCTCTGTTTATTAGGGCAATCAGCGACATTCTTCTTTTGGGTTTTACATAAGTCACGAATTCACGAACTGTGAACAAATTATTTAAAGCCAGTTTACGGTAAAACAAGTTTTAAAAATTAAAATTTGTCTAATAGAATTATACAAATCTTAAAATGACTAATGTGGGGTTTCAAGCCATTTCCTATCTATCTATTATCAGTCTGTTTTTATAAAAGCAAATGGATCTTTCGTCTCGTTAAAACAACGAACAGAAATTATGTTTCGTCAGTTTGGGTTTTTGCAACACGAGAGAGACTCAGTTAAATTCGAATTGAAATTTTTTTCTTATGTATTTTTGTGTGGATTCGTTGGAGTTAGAGAAACACAATACGTTTTATAAAAACAGGCTGTATATTCCGTCTATACCGATAGACTTTAACATCGGTATATTTTATATTCACTCCATTTTGTAGTTCAAATGGATTTAAAAAACTCTCTTTTCCGATGAAGAAATTAGAAAAACGAATTTGTACAGATTGACAATCGACAATACACATATTTAGAATATGTTTGTCTAAGAATATATTGTCGATTGTCAATCTGTACAAATTCGTTTTTCCAAACTCTTCATCTGAAACCAGACAGATTTCGAGTTCGTTTTTATAAATTATACTATTTTCTGTTCAAACAAAGCTATGAAGTCATCTGATTACTGGTGATTTTGTAATGACTACACATGGAACTTAAATTAAAAAGTCGTAAATCGGTGGCAGTTGTCTATCGCCCGACTGCTTGCGCTGAATGTGGTGTTGTGGTCTCCACCAAGCTTTACGAATTATTCTCGTAAACTCAAAACGTTTGCCCTAAAATGTCTAGGGTTTTTAATTTCCCAGTCTTTTCAACTTCCGGGAATCGGGAATTTTTTCGACGGGCCTTTGTTTGTTTTTATAAAATTTAATAAAAAATTACTACCGGGGTTTCCAACAAGAGGTGTTATTTTGGTATTCAAAGAAAAATGGAATTTTTGAAGATAAACGATCGGATGTTTATTTCATAATAAAGAGGTAGGTATGCCGTTAATAATGAAAAACAACATCAGCCAAATGGCTGCCACTATCACGTTTATAGGACCATATCCTTTTCATTTAATTTCCCATAACCAAATCGCAAAGTGGCTGCCCCATGTCCTCGATAGCCTCACGAATTCTATCTTTGAGGTCTTGAATCGACACCGGGCTTTTGGTGTAGACGATATCTTTCACGTGGCCCCAAAGGAAGATCTTGCAAGGTGTTAAATAACAAAGATCTCGGTGGCCAATTGTGATCACCTCTTTGAGAGATAACACGGTCCGGAAAGTCCCGTAAAATAGCAATGATTTCGTTGCTTATGTGGCACTTAACGCCGTCTTGTTGAAAGTAAACGTTGTCCAGATCAATATCATCCAACTCCGACCATAAAAAATCATTAGTCATCTCTCGATAGCGCAATCCATTCACCGTAACTGTTGATCCAACTTTCTTTTCGAAAAAGTAAGGTCCAGTAACAACGCCAAACAGTTCCACGTTGAGGATGGAGAGGCTTCTCAACAATAACTTTTGGGTTTTCCGAGCCCCAGATGCAACAATTTTGCTTGTTGACGTAGCCACCGAGGTGGAAATGGGCCTCATCAGTCAAGATGATTTTTCGATGGAATTCCGGATTATTTTCATGCATTTCAAGGACCCAAACAGCAAAGACACAATGTTGTTGATGCTCGGCCGGCTTGAGTTCTTGTATTAACTGAACTTTATAAAAGACTTAAGACCCAAGTCTTTATGCAAAATACGGTGTAATGACATTTCTCGAATGCCCAATTCCAAAGAACGACGAGGAATGGACAAACTTGGGTTTTCTTTAACACTTTGGGCTACATCAGCAATATTCTCAGTTGTTCTTCTTCACATCACTAACTTGTCCCAACAGCTCGAACATTTCCACCACTTTCTGTATTGCGGTCCGACAAGGTGCTTCAAGACGTCCCCAAAAATGCTTTCGTGACTGAGAATAGTGACTGTAAAACTTTCACCATTTTTATAGTGAATTTTAATCATTTCTAGGCGTTGTTGAAGCGTCGATAAATTTTTAGTAATGGTGTAGTTTCTACTTGTCAAATGTCTTCAAAAGTGACAGCTACCGAAATACCGGGTGATTCCAAATAAAACCTCTTGTTGGAAAACTCTTTATTAAAAAAAAAACACACAAAATTTTCAAATGAGTAATACAATTTTAATTTATAAATTCTAAACCATATTCAGAAAAATTTGAAAAACCTTTGTTAAGAAAAATTGTGAAAAAAAACCCTGAACTGAAATCAACTAGAGCGGGAATGTTTTAGGAAGTAAAAAATCGTACAATTAGATTAGCAGTTGTAAAATGTGCTGAATATCGTACGTAGTTGAATTTTTTGGTGGATTATTGGTCGGGAAGTTAAAAATCAGTAAATTTTTCGGGAAATACGTCCCGGTATTCTTGGATTAAAAACCCTAGTAATGTCCAGAAGAAGAGCTTTTTACACGATTTCTTTGAAAGTTATGTTCTCTGCAAATCTCCCACACTTTTAATTGCAATCGATTTTGTCCATATATGGATCCCCAAGGAACCACTGAGCGACCAATCGTTTGTGTTTATAGCAAAAATATTACGGTTGTCCCTAATATTGTTATACAAATTTGATGGGTTAGCTATATTGTATTTTAATATATTGGCAATATGTTTGTGTATATAGAAATAATATATATTAACTATATATATAAATATATAAACCAAAGTAGAGTATCTATTTTTTTTTTTTTAAAAAAAAACTTAATTTATGCATTGTGTCTGCCAGAATATTCTGCAGTTGGTTACGTGTTAGTTTTCATTAGTTTGCGGTCTCGGCTCCTGCATAGATTTCATGCATTCCGAATTACGACTACTCACCTTCACACATTGTGCCCGTGTAACCAGGTCGACATGCACAATAGAACGAATCACCACTGGACCAGCAGGTGCCGCCATGTGTACATGGATTTACATTGCATTGCTAGGGAAAAATGAGAGAAGCAAAACAACAAAAAATACATTCACATACATATATATATATAAACGTGATTGTGTTCGTGTGTGTGCATGTGTGTGGAATAACAATATAAAAATAAATATTTATTTGAGTTGTTCGCAAATAGTTCAGGCTACTCGGCCCGTCATACCAGAAGCTTGAAAGTATAAATTATTAATGCCAGCAATTTCGTTCGCCAGCTCATCCCACGACGGAACAGTACATTTCAAATGTCTGGCGGAGATGGCGAGAACGTTTTAATTACCCATAATTATTATTCGCTTTTATTGCAATAGTAATCATTTCTGTTCACGGCGTATACGTATGTTGCCGGTGGTGTTGAAATTGAATATTACGCATACGCATGGATATGTATACCTTCATTTACAATTATTTACACTAATGTGCGTGTGTACGTGTAATAACCGTAACATTAAACGGATAAATAATTATTGATACGTTATGTGAGTGGTAATATCAATTGCTAGTTTATGGGGGGGCTATAAAGTGTCGGTGAATCCGGCAAATGTTCAGGGTGGGGTAATTGGCTTACATAAATTGACTGTTACGCCTCACTAAGGGGTACTTTGGTTTACTCACTACAAATTCATGGCAATAGGAATTGAGTACAAAGTACGAGGATTATGACTTCACATGAACAATGTCTCAGCAGCAGACTGTCTATAAAAACGGCAGATCACCTTTTGGTATTCTCGTTTTTGTATTACCAAAGATTTACAGACTACTATTAATATAAATAATTTATTATAAATATTAAGACAATTCAATATTGACTTAAAATATGTATTTATTCGGGTGTGTTTAGTAGTTTTGCTATTGTTTAGGTGAAGACGACTAGCAGAGAGTGGACAAGTACCTCAAGACTTGGACCCAGATACTTGCCTACCAGTGTTCATTACAATTCCAGGAAGCAGCCGATGGGAATTTATCTCGAATCAGTGAACTGTGATCAATGGCCAGGAAAACACTGAGAATTACCTTCCTGTTTCCGTTAAAATTCCATGAAGCAGCAAACGGGCACCAGTAAATTGTGATCAATGGGCAGGAAAACACAGAAAACATATTAAAATTCCGCGATACAACAAACGGGTTCTTGTCTCGAGTCAGTGAGCTGTACACTATATAATTTGTATACTCGAAGTTTTATAGCCAGCTTTTACATGGCTTACAAATTCCTTTCTTACTCGTAAAGTAGCCACCATTTCAGAGGTGGAAGATGCTTGATGCTCTTACCAGGTTTCGATCCTGGGTTTACTAGATAATTCCTAGGTTATGTAATTTTTAGAAGGCTGGAAAATTGAGACGACGATTTATTTTCATCCATAGCAAAACTGAAATTCCGCTGAATTAGATTCATCTCATTCTAATTCAGCGACTTTATGTATATTTTACTAAAAGAAGGTAGCAAAAAATGCCTTTTTAATCCAAATTCAAATGATGCTTTAAATATGAAATATAATGGAAGAATTTGAATTACTTTTGGTTTATTAAAGCTTTGTTAGAAAACAACACAACCATTTGCCTTTTATAAGACATAATAATTCATATAATTAGCTTTCTCGACTACATTCGATGCGGTGCATCCAGTCAATCTTATATTCAAAGACATCAAGGAGTAACTTTTGTTGTATTCAATTTTTAAACGACCTTGATGACGTTTTTTTTTTCTCATACCTATGGAGGGGAGGATAGTCGCCTTAAGGTTTTTGAAAATTTCTATATAATCTAGACAATCGTTGTCGCCAGTTATGTAAAGGGTGTTTTTTATTGGGGTATAGAACTTTAAGTTGGCATCACTTTTTTACATGGCGGCCATTTTGTCAGCTGTCAAGTGATTAATATTTAATATTTTCTTCCGAAATAATGCTGGAGAGTCAGTTACCGTTAATGGAGACCGGTATAGAGCCATGATAACCGACTATTTTGTTCCCGAATTGGATGGCATGAATGTGGATGAGTTGTGGTTCCAACAAGTGGTTGAAAATTGGACCTGTAGAATTGGCTTTATTCGAGCCAGCCGCGGCGGCCACATGCCCGAAATCGTATTTAAACATTAATGGCATAAAATTATCCTTCCAATAAAGCCAAATTGATGGACATTAAAACGATTTTCTTGTGTTTTATTTCAATTCGAAGTTCTATACCTCAATAAAAAACACCCTTTAGTTGTATTAACACACTATTGGACGCATCTGCGTTGACAGCCGAGCGGCCTTACTCTCTATAAAATCCTGTGTGACCTCCTCCGTTTTAGTCAAATCTTTTAAGGAGGTCGTGGCGAGACAGAGTCTCTTGTCTCTGGTAACTGTGATGTGGATACTGGGCCACAGCAATTTCTATGGGAATGGATAGGATGATGAACTATCAAGGATGGGATCTGTCTCCTTTGGACTTGACACAGTATACGTACAGCACTATATGGCACAAGCTAACTCGACATGGAGAGCTTTAGATTCATGTCTCAAGGAATATCAGGCCTGAATATAATCAGAGGAGATCTAAATCTCTCATCGCCTACACCAGGAAGGATATATGTAGACTGATATCCATAATCACAGGAAACTGGTTGGCCGACAACCACGAATGATGCCTAAACCCACAGTATAACGACCACTGCCGTAGCTGAGTCAGACGAATAAGAAAGACGGTGGAACACGTCCTGCGGATGCCCTGTACTGAGAAACCGGCGGTTTAAGACACTTCGCTCTTGGTTGCTGGATGATATCACCGACGTATCGAATATCGATCTGATTAGCCTCATTAAATTCCTCAATCTGCCGAACTGGATATGACTCACGGTGACAACATGCGGTTTCAGAATGGTGGGGTAAAATAAAAATTCTAAATGTTATCACTAGACGCAACTCGAGCCAATGGACCAACCTACCAATTGAATGTAGTGTGTTAGATTTAGGACAAGACTGTGTAAATTTCATATTTTTTTTGATGGCTCCGTTTTCTAACGAAGTGGGGATGATATCAAAATTTTCACCCACATCCATAGAAATGTCCATGGTAATGACCTTAGTTGGAGCTCCCACGAGTAGGAAATATACTACCGCATTTTCAAAATTTTTGCTGTTTTTTTTATTCAAACAAATGTTGAATCAAATTACTCAGATAAGCCACAGGTCACTTGTCTGTAATTAACTGCAAGCGGTATTGAACCAATTACAACTATGAGTTTTACTACTTACATTTCCGATAAAAACTAGTTTATTATTTCGATAATATGAAATATGTATGTTTTGGATACAAACGCACCACAGTACGGAAATAAATTTTTTGAAATTTTGTTATAGAACAGCTGAATGTCGAAGTCGAGCAAAAATTTCTCACTCCTCCTTCCGGTCCATATTTACATTCAGTGCTACTATGGGGCGTATGCTTAATATGCAAATTGTATAAATAAATCATTCGCCCCGGTGTCCATCACATTCAATTAAGGTTAAGGCAATCATTGCATTCTCTTCAACACCTGTTCACCATACGACATCCCGCAAAATAAACACCTGCCTGTGCATGTCCTAGTTTTGTTGTTTACACAATGAAAAAAGAAATGTGTTATGGACATTTTATTGAAATTAATTGTTTAGAAATTTCCCAAGCATTTTCGTTTCACTAGAGCACTACAAATTTTAAAAGCACACATACACACATATTGTTTGTGTGCGTCAAATTTATGCTGAACCCGTCCAACCCAAAAACAAATGTAAGGTGGTGGAAATGGGGGTAGGGGGCTGGCCCTTTAACCGAAAACTAATGAATAAACTATAAATTCATGTTGCAACAGTTGTTATCTGTTCGAAAACCACAATTTACCTAATTGACAATCAGGAAGGATATTGCACAGCGATCTTAACAAACCCGAATGGCACTGCTGCTACTCTCACACCCCTCTGGTATTTGTTTAATATCTTTTTTTTTTCATTTGCATAAATCTAAGGTTCTTTTGGTGTGTGTTTTGTGGTTGTTTTTCGTGATTCTTATTCTTCTACTCACCGTTCTCTGCATTTCGTTGCAATCCGGACCATTGCGTCCCCCCAGGCATTCGCAGCTGAAGTCATTACCGTGATCGATGCAGCGACGTCCTTCAGGACACGGTTTATTAGCGCAGAAATCCACCTTGAATGGCAACAACAAAAAAAATACACAATGAATGAATGACTAACTGAATGGAAACCATTAATAGAGGAAATATGGTAATAGAAACCCATAAAGTGCTTGCCGGTGGATGAAGTGTGGAAAACATACAACAAAAAAACTCGAATAAAGCATAGAAGTGGTTAAGAAAATGTAACATGAGAAAAGGAAATGATATTTTGTAGGGTTTCTTTTTTTTGTGGAAATAGAACAATGCATTTAAGCTTAGAGTAGCAAGATAATTATGCTTCAACGGAAATACAATTCGTATTATCTGGGGAGGATTAATTTCAATGATGTCTGTTTTAATTATATATCCTTGGGATAATGGTGTGTGGTGGGAAATACTAAATGCAGGAAATGCTATTTAGGTCGTTACAAATGGTCTGACAATGGAGGAGGACAAACACAAAAGTGTGGTGTACGTGAGCAGGTATTTTCTCGCCTTAGCAAATCACTAAGGCATTATATGGCTTGTGAGGTCTGTCGGTCTTTTTAAGAAAGCTGAAGTCCAATTGTTTCTGTTCTTTTAGTAATAAAACCATATACTGTTAAGCAGTTGTAGTCAATCGAATTAAGCATAGATTTTTTATACAGGGTTCTTCAACAAGACGTGTTATTTTGAATCACCCGGTATTTCGGTAGCTGTCACTTGCGAAGCTTTTATTCATTGACATTTGAGAAGTAGAAACTACGCCAAACAAAAGTAAATCTGAATACATAACCTGCAACTGGAGTGTATTTGACTACATGGCTCTCTCAATGTATTTAAATCGGTCAGAGATACTTCTTCAGATTTGGTAGAATTTTCAAATTACCAGTTTTTAACTCAGACTAGAAGGAGATGATTAAATTCTCCACATCACTAAGCGAAGACTGGGCCAGGAACTGAGATGTGAAATAGATCAGATTCAAGTCTTCATATCGTTTCGAATGTGAAAACAGGAAAGGGTTTAGTAGTTTTCTCAACCACTTTGGAAATAGAAAGACGACGCGGTAGACTATATAGATTATATACTACTAGTTGAAAAGCCCGTCAAACAACGGTCGAAAAAAAACATGTCTTTCTGCTTTTTATGTGTGTTTGTGGTTCTTTTTGTGAACATGACAACAACAACGAAACAGCCAAACACACATTATAAAAAAATGAGCTCATTAAAAAATGAGCGAGCAAGAGAGAGAGTAAAGAAATGCTTCACCGCAGGCAGTGAGGTGCACAAATTATTATATTTAGGATATCCTCCTATCAGAAAATGCGATAAATTTTGCGATTGGCCCTTAATGTCAGTGGCAACTCTGGCGGCGGCCATTTACATGACATCATATTCTCGACTTGATATAAAAAAAAAATTGAGAGACCAAATAAAAATAATCCACAAGAAGAATAAAAGTTTTTCATTTTTTTTTAATTACAGCCAAAAAACATCGGAGTTTACTTTTGCGCCACCTGTTATTACCATATTCACATTTGAATTGTTACAGATATTTGCAGTGGATATTGCAGCCGGTTTGAAACAGAGACCATAGGAATTCCATAGGTTTGGCTATATAGGGTATTTTCCTGGAGGAAATCGTTGTTTTCGTTCAGGCAAAATTGTAACATTTTAATAAACTGAATTCTATGGATTTTTTTGAACTGCTGTAAAATTGCCCACTTGGTCATTATGTTGCTTATCTTAATATATATTTACCCTCGACACTGATTCACTGATTCACTGATTCACTGATTCCCTGATTCACTGATTCACTGACTCTGTCACGCAGTACGTAGGAATTTAAATAGGCATTCTATAATTTTCTATAAATAATAATAATAAAAAAAAATAATATTTTTTTTTGTACAGAAATTGTGTTTTCCCCAAATTTTTTTTTCCAAAATTTTTTTTTACAATTTTTTTTTTTACAAACATTTTTTTTTTACAAATTTTTTTTTTACAAACTTTTTTTTTCAACAAATTTTTTTTTTTCAACAAAATTTTTGTTTTCCACAAAATTTTTTTTTCAACAAAATTTATTTTTCCACAAATTTTTTTTTTTTTCAAGAAATTTTTTTTTTCAAGATAAAATTGTTTTTTCAACAAAATTTTTTTTTTTGAACAAAATTTTTTTTTTCCACAAAAATTTTTTTTTTCAACGAAATTTTTTTCCATATTTCAACGGGCGCCATAGGCGCATTACAACTTACTAGTCGTTCAATATTTGTTATAGCCTAAGGAAATTAATATTTCGTCGTCATCTAAAGTAATATTTTCCAACTTTTATTTCAGTTGGAGAGAATTCTTAATATTGTACTTTTCCATTATAATGCATTTCAACATACTGCCAATATATTTTGAAATGTTATGGCGGGAGCACTTCTATCGATAATCATGTGGGTCGAAATGGTGTTTTAAATTTTAATTAAATAAATTATCCGGTTCTTTGTGAAATATAAAATATAAGCCATACTAATTTTTTTTTTTCGATAAAAAATCTCTAAATTTTGAGGAGACTAATTTTCTGACTCCAAATTTCTTCCAAACTATTTGTCCCATCTCAAAAATGATAACATCGGTGTGATCAGATTCCAGGCCGCTTCGCATGAGCACAATTTTAACAAAATCTAATTTTTCAAAAAAAATCTAAAATTTTGATGGGTTCTTTTTTTTCGGGTCGAAAATTATTATTTTTATTTTCGAATTTTCAACTCTTTTACTCTGGGGTGTATTCTGCCTTCCAAATGATGTAATACTAACCACATATAGTATTTGTGGCATTAACTATTACAGATTAATGGTAAAAAATACATTCTGAGATTGCAACATCGTATACATAAAAACTCCTATCCAAAACGATCATAGCATAAAACTTTGCGTAGTCCCAAAGTCTAGCTTTAATTTGGTACTAGTCTTGCGGAAATACCTTGGTCCATTGCTGAGAAATTGAACAAATAGCTTTAAGTGACTTTAGAATTCCGAATTTTAAGAAAACCCATTTTCTGAACGCAATTTCTCCCAAACTATTGGTCCATTATAAAAAATTAAAACACTGTCTTTTTTTGACTAAGTCTATAAATGATCACATATTCTAGCTTCAATTTGGTACTACTCTTGCGGAAATACCTTGGTCCATTGTTGAGAAATTTCTCAAATAGCTGTAAGTGACTTTTGAAAACATATGGTTGCGCAAACATTTGGTTGCACAAGCAGTAAGATGCGCAAATTCTGGTAGACCAACCATTTCGCTGCCCAAACATGTGGTGAACAAACTTTTGGTTGCTAAAAAATTGGCGAAATAATTTCCAGTTAGTTCCGAATCACTAATTTTGAGAAACCCAGTGTCTCCTAAAGAATTTGTTCAATTGAAAAAATTACAACATTCGGCCCAAAATGCCAACAAAATCTTTACCAATGATTTTGTAAATTTGAGGACACATTTCCCTAAAACTCTACAAAGGTTTTTTTGAAGATTTGATTTTTTTTTCTATTTCATTGAAAGTATTGATTAACAAAGCATTCTACTTAATAAGGTGAATTTTTATGAAAACACAGGATGTCATAGAATAAATTTAGTAAACCAGATATAGTCTTCTATTAGGCGACAGGGGAAAATTGTATTACCCAAGACTCAGTTCATGGGTATGAATAAAAAAGCTGCTGTTAAACAATTGGCCGAATTCACCCTCATTACCAGACAGAAGATGGCCGTAACAAAAGTTGTCCCCTAGGGCGTTTAATGTTCAGCTTCACATATGTGACATCATAGCAAGACCTTTGGTATGTATTCTGGCCATTAAATAGATGTAGCATTTTCTAATTTTCGTTTTTGAAGCAGTATCCACCCCTCTTCAGGATCAATTTATTTTTAAGCCTCATTCTTTTCTGGTCTACCTGCGGACTTATTTCTCTTAACATTCACTGAAGTTACCGAACTTCTGCCAAATCAATGAGCTGTGCAGTATATAAATTCTATACTCGAGGAACGGCTCCCAACCTTAATATTTTTCCTCTACAAGCTCACTATTGTTTATGACCCCGAACACAATCCATATGCGGTTGGCCTTCCAAACAATGCACATGTTTTCAATATCTCAAATAAGACATCACCCGTGTATCATGTGAAATACCATTGCATGGGAATATCGCTGCACCCTCATTGATACGTTCAACTAATTAAGTTTTGTGCAAGACTTACTTTTATGTGACAACGGTTGCCCGTGTATCCCTTGGAGCAATGACATTCGTAACTTCCAATATGATCGATGCATTCACCGCCGTTCTGACATGGATTCGATTCGCATTCATTATATTCGAAATTGCACAGCTCACCAGCAAAACCTAGAAAGAAAGAACAACAAAATGAAGACATTACAGAAAAATAAGAACAAGAAAAGTAAAATGAAAACAAACAGTCATAAATTCGTTCAATCGTAAGGACACATACTCGGATGTGCCATTGGACCATAAGTAAGTGGAGGGGGGTGTCAATAGGAGTTCTCAAAGCTGGCGGAATGTTTTGAATGGAAATTATGTAATTTAAGTAAGTGGCAAACTTCATTGAATTAAGTTCTAAACAAAAAGTTCCACCACTACTGATGTCGTCAGGAAAAAAAAAACACTCTACTAGACCTCTCGCATATGTGCATATGTGTGTGAATGCATCTGTGGAGACAAATGACAGAAAACATTATACAGACAATACATCATCATAATGTATGAATGTGCGATACCCAGCACACCCACGGAGAATACAATCCAATCTACGAATCTACGACTTTATTATGAGTTGGTATCGGTGCACTTGTATCTGTATCTGTGTGTGTGTGTGTGTGTGTATTGTCAAAGCTCAGAGCAACATAAGGATGTGTTCATTTTCAAAAGTGACTAAGTCGTTTTCACAGATTTCGTGATAATGTGAGTTGAATTGAAATAAGTAGAACTCGGTATTTATTTTAGTGAAATTCAATTTTAATGCTGACTAAATAAAGATATTATAGTGGATACTAAGTCCTTAAAAAGTAATCTAACACAAGCAATTGAGTTAGTCCTTTCTAGCAAGTGACGAGTATACGAGCATGTATATACGATCCTATATGTGAACGTTCAAACAAACAAAACCAAATTGATGGGGGAAATAAAGAAATGTCGCATTAAAAACCGTAAACAGATATAATAGATGGTCGAAATCGACAAAACGCATACCCTACAATAAATCAAATGTTTAAAGCTAGAGGTATTGTTGGGACATCGGGTAGGAATATATGTTTACATGGAAAACGTATTTAATTGGAGAATTAGATCTCAAAAACTAAAGGCTTTGTAGACAGAGTTATTGCCTATCCTTTCGGCACAGCCGCAATATTCCATGAGTAGCCGAGAAGGCAGGACACTCCAAATAGGGTCGACTTAA
Source organism: Hydrotaea cyrtoneurina (assembly GCA_958296145.1). Lineage (NCBI taxonomy): Eukaryota > Metazoa > Arthropoda > Insecta > Diptera > Muscidae > Hydrotaea > Hydrotaea cyrtoneurina. The sequence continues at coordinate 23,807,429 of OY282514.1, read as the reverse complement.
TATAGAAAGACAATGATCGGCAGACGGGTTGACTGGAGAACGGAGAGACTTAAGCTGAGTCAAGATCTGCTTGAAAGATAAATAAAAAAAACTCTATTCCGAATAAGAAAAATATCGAACGAATGTAAAAGAATGACAAACTGAGTAACGACCTTAAGATAGGGTGACCTGCTAAACAGACTGGATAAAACGAGAAAATTTTAGAAAGAGTAGAAAGACGAATAGAATTCGAAGTTGCCAGAAAGAAGAGTCTTCTGAAAGAAAAGTCGGGTAGAAGAAGCCACAGATTCAAAAAATTCAGGTGTCCAATACAGAAAAGAAAGAAAAATATCGAACGAATGTAAAAGAATGACAAACCGAATAACGACCTTAAGATAGGATGACCTGCTAAACAGACTGGATAAAAAGAGAAAATTTTAGAAAGAACAGAAAGACGAATAGAATGCGAGGTTGCCAGAAAGAAGAGTCTTTTGAAAGAAAAGCAGACGAACTGAAGAAGTCGGGTAGAAGAAGCAACAGATTAAAAAACATCAGGTTTCCAATACAGAAAAGAAAGAACAGACGAAGAGGCGGATGAATAAAGGTTAGACAGAAAAGTCCACAAACCAACAGACTGAAGAAAGATTGGAGGACGGCAAAAAGTGGAGAGACATTAGAAGGACACACAAATTAAATAAAAAACATAAGGCTGGACAATATAAAGCCAAATTAACATTGTCAAATTACGGATGAATAGAGAGGATGAAGGTATAAAAGAAAAAACTACAGAACAATGAAAAAGAGGAAGACTGCTAAAATTAAGGAAAAACTGATTGGTAGAAGGACATAAAAGTCTCATCACTAGCGAATACAAGGAGAAACAGACTTAAGAAAGATAAAAAAGAATTGTAAGGAATTTATGTACATTGGTTTAATAAATGAAATAAAAAAATGATCAAAAAAATAATAAAAAAAATGATAAAAAAAATTAAGAAACTAAAAAAAAAGAAATGGGCGAAATAATAATAGAAACGAAATGTCAAAGCAAAGTCAGACAAAGGAAGAATGGTTACCACAACAAAAGCCAGACAGAATGAACAGACGCTTGTAGGGGCAAAAGTTTAACAAAAAAGGATCTCTAAATCAGAAGAGACACAGATTGAAAATATAGCTGGAATAACAGAAGGCAAAATATAAGGATTTTTTTTTTGCGGTCCAGTAGGTGAAGTAGTTCTTGCACCGCATCAAAAAGCGTAAACAGTGGAATTCCTGTTCAACACTTGGAAAATATGACTGGCCCTGTATCTTCATGCCCAGAACATCAAGAGTGTCTGAAATCCACATCACTCAAAGATATTCACGGCGAAGTACAAATTGGCTAACAGAGTAGAGTAAATAATGTCGGAATGTCCATGGTCGCTTAATAATTCAATTCTGAATACCTTTTTGTGCAGCTAATGATAAAGAAAGTCTCAGAAAACTGATTTTAAAACGGATTAACTGATCAGATTTAATGACCAACAAACTGAATACATTGGTTGGATCAAAGGAAGGACCGTAAGTGGAGTGGGTGGTTGGCTTGAGCCAAAGATGATAAGTAAGAAGTATTCGCTGGGCCAGTACTATTTCAGCATTATTGTAACTGGATTTCAAACCATTCTTCAACGCACCATTCTTGTTTAGAACTGTCTATCTTCGAAACATCAGAACTTTATTTTGGAAAGGAATTTCGTCAAAAAAATTTTTTATTTGGTTCCACCATTGTTTCTTTATTTTTTTTATTAATTACAATACAAAGTAAATTTACATTATAATTTTGGGTCCAAGGGTAAACCGGGGGAGAAAGACCAATTGGCTTGATTTTTGCAGCGACAGACCAAAGCCTCTGGTGGGAATCGAACCCACAACCCCCACGCTGATAGGCAAGCACGCTACCAACTCGCCTACCGGAGCGCTTTTTTCGAAAATTTATATTTTTCAAAATTTTTCAGATTTATTTTTCAAAAATTTATAAATTTTTTTATTTTTCAAAAATTTATAATTTTTGTATTTTTCAAAAATTTATAATTTTTTTATTTTTCAAAATTTTTTAGATTTTTTGAAAGTTTATATGTTTTTTTAGATTTTTTGAAAATTTATATTTTTTTTTTATTTTTCAAAAACTTATTATTTTTTTTTCAAAAATTGACAGTTTTTTATTTTTCAAAATTTTATAATTTTTTTTATTTTTCAAAAATTTATAATTTTTTTTCTTTTTCAAAAATTTATACATTTTTTTTATTTTTCAAAAATTTATAATTTTTTTTATTTTTCAAAAATTTATAAATTTTTTTATTTTTCAAAAATTTTTAAATTTTTTTATTTTTCAAAAATTTATAAATTTTTCAAAAATTTATAAATTTTTTTATTTTTCAAAAATTTATAAATTTTTTTATTTTTCAAAAATTTATAATTTTTTTTATTTTTCTAAAATGTTTATATTTTTTTTAAGATTAATTTTTTAATCATTTATAATTTTTTTATTTTTCAAAAATTTATATTTTTTTTTATTTTTTAAAAATATATACATTTTTTTATGTTTCAAAAAATTATAAATTTATTTATTTTTCAAAAATTTATAAATTTATAAATATTTTTATGTTTCAAAAATTTATAAATTAATTTTTTTTTTTAAAAAAATTTTTTATGTTTCAAAAGTTTATAATTTTTTTATTTTTTTCAAATATTTATAATTTTTTTTTATTTTTTTCAAAAATTTATAATTTTTTTTATTTTTCAAAAATTTAAACCATTTGCAAATTTTATTGAAATATTTCAAAGTATACTCACGGGACCTGAGGCCCTAGAGTTCCACAGGGCCATTTCCCCCTTTCTCATATCGATTTTCGATTTTTTTTTCAAAAATTGACAGTTTTTTATTTTTCAAAATTTTATAATTTTTTTTATTTTTCAAAAATTTATAATTTTTTTTCTTTTTCAAAAATTTATACATTTTTTTTATTTTTCAAAAATTTATAATTTTTTTTATTTTTCAAAAAATTATAAATTTTTTTATTTTTCAAAAATTTTTAAATTTTTTTTTTTTCAAAAATTTATAAATTTTTTTATTTTTCAAAAATTTATAAATTTTTTTATTTTTCAAAAATTTATAAATTTTTTTATTTTTCTAAAATGTTTATATTTTTTTTTAAGATTAATTTTTTAATCATTTATAATTTTTTTATTTTTCAAAAATTTATATTTTTTTTTATTTTTTAAAAATATATACATTTTTTTATGTTTCAAAAAATTATAAATTTATTTATTTTTCAAAAATTTATAAATTTATAAATATTTTTATGTTTCAAAAATTTATAAATTAATTTTTTTTTTAAAAAAATTTTTTATGTTTCAAAAGTTTATAATTTTTTTATTTTTTTCAAATATTTATAATTTTTTTCAAAAATTTATAATTTTTTTTATTTTTCAAAAATTTAAACCATTTGCAAATTTTATTGAAATATTTCAAAGTATACTCACGGGACCTGAGGCCCTAGAGTTCCACAGGGCCATTTCCCCCTTTCTCATATCGATTTTCGTAATTTCAGTTTTATTTTAAAGGAGGGTACGATTTCTTGTTCAGATTTGGTACAGTCTTTCGAAGGTTATTAATTTTGTCCAGCTAAATTAAGGGAATTGTTTACTGCGCAACGGTGACATGACATAAGCCCCATTTTCGTTTCGGAGATCATGATTATATCCGCCAAGAATTCTGTCTTAATCCCCATTTTCGTCATGGGGATTATGGCCGCAAAGAATTCTGTCTTTATCCCCATTCCCTATATAACCATGGGGATTATGTGATGCCAGTGATACCAACGGACCGATTGATTAACACTGCAACTCCGACTGATGTAGGGTATGCAAAAATAAAAACAAAGCCCAGATAATAAGTCATACATTTCTTTTAAACACTCTGCAGTGCTGGGACAATTTGTACTGTTCAATGTCGAGTCGACAGCATTCTCTCTGGTGGACTGGCAGGCGGTATTGGCGGTGAGTTGGTCGGGAGGTTTTGTGTGTATTTATTTCGGTGTTTTTTTTTGTTTTTAGTACATGTCGGCGGCGTGAGTGTTCGAGCGTACAAATGGAAATAATTTTTAATGAGATTTATGCAGATGATATGTTGCCGTGCCATACATAACGAATGATTTATGAACATCGGGCGAAGTGAAGCTTAAATCGTTGCTTTTATTTCCTCAGACAAATACACACCGAACTACTGGGGCTACAGGTTCTTCATATCAAACACGGTGGAATCTTTGTGACAGTTTAATGAGGGTGGCTGAGAGTTGGATTTAATTTTGAAGATATATTGAAAAGTAATTCTCACCTCCTGAGTAATTGAATGTGGCTGACATTTTAAGGCATTGCGTTTTTTTTTTGGGGAAGTCTTTGAATATGTTTCTTCCTTACCAAATTAAATAAATTAAAAAAAAAATCCTAAAAAAAGTGATTTCTCAGTAAGAATGAACTTTTTCATTTTGAAATAAAATCACATATTTTTTGAGATAGACCCCGATGACACGATGATATTCCACCCAAGGTAATCAGGCAGGACTTTCGAGGAATATTGGCGAACAATAGAAAAAATTCGTTATTCAGTCGAACTGTTCGTTTGTGGAATAATCTTCCAGCCAGTGTTTTTCCTGCCTGCTATGACATAATCAAATTCCAGGCTAACGTCAACAAACACTTGCAACTTTTTCATACCTCCAAAACCCTGCTCTCCAATCGCTAACACAGTGTAATGTCTTTGTAGAGGGCACAATAATCTAGTGCTAGTAAAAAAAAGCGACCTATTTAATAATATAGAAAATATATTTACCCTCGACACTGATTCACTGATACACTGATACACTGATTCACTGATTCACTGATTCACTGATTCACTGATTCACTGATTCACTGACTCTATCACGCAGTACGTAGGAATTTAAATAGGCATTCTATAATTTTCTATAAATAATAATAATAAAAAAAATAATATTTTTTTTTGTACAGAAATTGTGTTTTCCCCAAATTTTTTTTTACCAAAATTTTTTTTTTCCTAAATTTTTTTTTTATAATTTTCTTTTTCTACAAAATTTTTTTTTTCAGTAAAAATTTTTTTTTTCAACAAAATTTTTTTTTCAACAAAATTTTTTTTTTCAAGAAAAAATTTTTTTTTCAACCAAATTTTTTTTCCATATTTCAACGGGCGCCATAGGCTCATTACAACTTACTAGTTTAATAATAGAAATAAACATAAGTGACAGCTGCCAAATTTCAGAGTTGCCACAGGCACAATTCACACTCAAGCATCAAACAGACTCCCCTTACTTTTAGAACAGAATTCGAAGGCTTTCAGTAAAATTTGACAGCAAATTTAGCTCTCATTCATTTAATGCGATATTTTTATTATAGTGCTAATTTTATTATAGTCCAGTTTTCGCATGAAGGCCGTCTGACATATTTTCTACTACAATTTTGGAGTATGATTCCTTCCACAGTCCCTTGTAACTTCAAAATTTTAATTCTTAAAAGCTCAGTCATTTAAAACCCTTGTTGCGAGAATTTCGTGAGGAATTCCTGACGAATATTACTGTGCTGGAATCTGAATTGCTTGCAATTTTAAATTTCCCTATATCGTTATGGGTGAGCGAACAGCTAGATGCTTCTGCATCTTCACCACTTGCCATACCATCATTACGCCATCACCGATTTTCGTTTTTCACCACAGCTTGCATGTTTTTTACATTCCAGGGAATAACTTTTGTTTGCCTTCGCCTGTGTCGTAGTATTTACACACAATCTGAATAAGGATTCTTTCTTGATTTCTGTGGCATGACAGTGATTCATATTTTCCAGAAAACATAAAAGAAGACGAATAAAAAGGAGCGGAAATATAATTCCATTGAAACAATTTTTTTTTTGTAATTTTGTATGCAATCCATCGATGTCGTCGTCATCGTCATCATCGTCGTCTCCGACATATTCATTAATTGTCGTTTACAAAATGAATACATTTAAATGAGTGGAAATAAAGTTTCAGAACAAAAAGGAAAAACAGTATTGGAACGAAAACAGAAGAAATCCAAGTGAATCGTTCGACGAGATTCCACAGTGGTTCTTTGACAATGTCTTTGCGACCATGTCAGTTCTTGAGTCATCCATTGTCTGAAGTTTTGTGTAAATAAAATATTCGAGTATATGAAAATAAAAATATTCCCGTACATTAATTGCACATGACTATTTATGCTGAATATGTTGGAACATTTCACATTTAAATGGACGCTGAGCGAAATTAAATAATGAATTCGGAATTCGTGTATTGATATTTACGCTCATAAATATGCATATCAATGATTGTACATTTGGTCATTTATATTTATTATTTTAATGACTATTGTTATGGTTTTTTTTTGGTTTTTTTTTACTTTGTTTCACAGAAAACTGTCATTAGTTTAATGGGCTTTAAAGGTGGTTTTATTTTATCTGCAACCCTGGTGGAATCAAGTCATTTGTCCACTCATTACTATTCATAACTTCAGCCATGTGAATGTGTTTAATTAAAATAAAAAGTTAAATTAAATTTGTCAATCTGGAGCTTGAAACTCTGAGTAAATATTTTGTTTAAATTTGGTGGGAATTTGTCAATCGTGAATCGAAGGTGTGAATTCTAACCTTGATTTTGGTGTTAAATACGTTCCACCCCGGCATCGAACTCAAGGTCCGGGGCTCTTGACTACCGGTGTTACTAAAATTAAGAGGTCGCCAAAGATTTCTCGAAATTTTCGCTCCACAACACGCAGTCGCAATTTAGGCACCAGTCCACATGTGACCATATATACGTGTTACGGTCTCATCACTGTGCTGTACAGAAGTTTTTTCTATAGACGACTGAAATTTAAAATTTTACATGGCCCACCCTGTATCTACGAAGTCCATAAAATACATCTAATTTTATTTTTTTTGCCTGACTCTCGTTTAGGTTTACGCTACAGACACTAGGGTTTTGTGTTGCTAACACCAACAGAGGATCCTTTCAGTTCCGCGAAAGGTCTAGGTCATCACTATCGTGCCTCCGTTTAGTTTGGACACCACAGGCCATTTCGATGTAAAATATCTATGATCATTCCAACTGTAGGTAAATATTTCTCGTCGCACTACAACTTCTCCCTGTGGCAATTAAAGTCGATTCCGTGTATTGGCTATCCAAGTTAAATATTTAATTAAACAACTTTTAACTTATCTGCCAAAGTCTTGCCCTTATTTTTAGATAAATGACAATTTCCTCTTCAATTGTTCAATGCTAGAAATCGTTCACTATTTCATTCTGTGTGTCTGTTTCTCTTTAGTTGTATTTTTATATTCCACGATGTAAACAAATAGTGGCACACCACAAAACGAATGTTCAGAAGAGTTCTCTAACAAATTCAATTACGTCGACAATAGTTTAGTTGCAATGACAAACTATTTAGTTATTGTTAGTAACACAAGACAACAGCAGGGAACAGCAGACCAACAAAAAAAACAAAATGAAAAGTAAACATTCATTTTTGTACGTGAAAGGAAAACAATGGCACTGGTGCTGCTGATGAAGATGACGACCGACCAAAACGGGGACAGTGATGATGATGAAAAATGACTGTAACCGTTCTCTTTAAAATTAAACCAAAAAAGAAAAACCAAAACGAAACGAAACTGCTGATATCATTTCTGGGTCAAACGCAATAAGGACCCATGAAATAGTTAGACAAAAACGAGAACCCACCATTTTTTTCATTTTACTGCAGAGTGTCCATTGTTTTCAGAATGGTCAAGTAAACTCTGTAAAGAGATACGGGCGGGTTAAATGTGTTGTGAAACTTACCTGGTTGACAGAAGCAGCGAAAACCATCCTCCTGGTCAACGCATATCCCGTGAATACACGGCGATGACTCGCATTCATTAAGGCTGTGCTGGCACATCGGTCCTGTGAAGCCCGGCGTACATTCACATCTAATGATGGCGAAGATAAATCAACAACAACGAAAAAAAAATACATTAAAACGAAACATACAAAATTAATTGCAAAAAAAAAATTTCTTGAAATGTCACCATTAAATTTCCAAAAGAAAATACGTTTTTTTTCTTCGGTTGTGGTTAGGAAATTGCTTGTCATCCGGAAATGTTTGAAGAGAAGCCCAGTAAATATTTTGTCGCACTTACTGCCTGTTTCCATAAAACGAATTTGTTCGTTCGGTACGAATCGTCAATATTGAAAGGCTTATAAAATGAGTTTCAGACATTATTCAATTCGGGTTTTCAGATATATGTTAGACATCGTCATATAGAAGACAATTTCAAAAGAATACGTTCTCATTACTTTTAAGAATCCATTTTCGTTACAATTTGTAACGAATAAAGAAATTCGTTTTATGCAAACAGGCAGTTAATTTCATTTTTATTATAAAGTCTGTTTACTGATCTTTATTCTAATGTCAGCATTTTATTTTTACGAAATGTTGTTTGATTGCAGCAAATATTTCAAAAAAACATGGATTTCGAAAAAAAAAACACAAAATCGATTTATGCGAGCTAGGGATGTTTTTTAGACCCATGGTTTTTTTTGGTGAAATATTCTTAGAATGTGCTTTAGTTTTCATTTGGTTAAAATTTCAATTATTACGCACATTTCACTGCCACCTTCATTCAGATTATTCACTGGGTTATCTCCATATTTCAAGCAATTCCAAAAAATCAACCCCCCATTGAGTTTCCATTTAGTTTTTTTTATATTCAAATAAAATTTCATTACGTATTTTTTTGCTCAATGTCATGAGAGCATTTCGTTGGGCTGTTTCTTGACTTACCTAAAATGTGTTGAATTTCCCACACAACTGCCACCGTTCATACATTCGGCCGGATTGCAAGGATCCAACTCGTATTGACAGTTTTTGCCCGTATATCCTGTAATTGAAAGGCATTGTTATGATTTTTTTTTCGGTACATTTCATACAAGCACACATATGACAAAAAAAAAAACAAAACAATGTCCTTATCAAGGTAATTGTGTTGCTGTGGTGAATGAGTGACTGCTGTAGCGCCACCACATTTCATTTCGGTTGTGATGGTCATAATCTAATTTGAAAACCTTTTTTGTTCGTTGGTTCTTCCTAAACGATTTCGATTATTGTTTGACTAAGGTTTTGCTAAATTATGCATAACGAGCTACCAGTTGTGTGTGTGTGTGTGTGAGTGTGTGTAGAATACAAACAAGTGGTTGGTGAATGATCTAATGGAATTAATGCGAATAATGTTGTCTCATGATTACGGGAACAACATTAATGGTTTGGTAGAAAAAATCCACTTTATGTAGTCCTTGTAGAGTGAAATATTTCTAATGTGGGAATAAGTGAATTTCTGGTTCTAATTGCATTGCAGTTTTCAATGAACCGATTTCTGGGTTTTAAAATAAATTTTTTTTTCAAATTCTGTCCGTAATTCTTAAAAAATTGATCACGTGTGATCATGGCTGATTGGTGGAAATCGCGTGTTTAGTGATTCGTTTCAATTATTTTATAGTAATTTGAAGTAATCTTGATTACTTTTAGATTATTTGTAGTTGTGATCAGTGATCAGTGAGCTGTGTACGATATAATTTTGTATACTTACTGAGGATTAAATACTCAATTCAATTGTTTTTAAAGGTATTCTAATTGATTACTAATCGTAATCGAAATTTAACAGCTATGGATGAAAAATCACTCATACGCCTCCGTCATAACACCGTGTTACAAAAAATATTTTTTTTTTCTGTCCTATGAACCAAATGCACATATTCGGAAAGAGGGGAAAAAATAAAAATATAAGTGCATCGGCGATTTTCATGTACACGTCAGAATTGTTTTTTTTTAAGTTTGAAGTATAAAGCTCGTAGTGGCCTGTGTGAAAGCCTTTCGACCGATTTTTAACCCTTTTCAGTGATCCAATCGAGCTGATTTTTGGCAGGCAGACTCGTGGAAATGTCTGCATCACGTCAAATTTTTTTTAAAATTTTTTTATCAATTCTAAGATTTTCCCCAATTTTTATTATTTAAAAAAAAAAATATTTTTTTCACTTTTCTTAGCATAACTTGAAGAGACTCCAAATTTTTAAACTACTTAAGCGTTACGAAAAACCATTTAAAAAAAAAAAATTTAGGAAAATCTAAGAATTGATAAATATCTATTTTTTAAAAAAATTAACGTGATACAGTCTGCTTGCAAAAAATCAGCTCGATTGGATCACTGAAAAAGGGTTAAAAATCGGTCGAAAGGCTTTCACACAGGCCACTACGAGCTTCATACTTCAAACTTAAAAAAAAAAATTCTGATGTGTACATGAACATCGCCGATACACTTGTATTTTTATGTTTTCCCCTCTTTCCGAAAAAGTAAATTTGGTTCATAGGACAGTATGTGTGTAACACGTGTAATCAACGACCGAAGAGGCCTACAGACAGATTCTTCGGCCGGATGCTGTTGTTCTTTTCTATTCTTTTCACCAGAGTATCTTTGGCTTTACCGATTTCGCTGTGGTAATGTTCGGTTTTCCATATTTGTAACTTTCCGTTGCCCTTGGAAAACTTGCTTGCAGCCAGCCTGAGCTCAAGTATTTCAAAACACGTTGGCCGGATATTCAAACGTGGCGGACGTTTATCTCTGTTTTCCATCTTTTTTTTTAAACGATTTCCTCAACAAAAGCTGGGTTTTTTTGTGTTACCTTAATGTTATGTAGGGATGGTAAGTGTGTAACTCAAACCGTTTGTTTTTAATTTGTTGGTTTATTTTTATAATTTGCTCCTTGTGATTTTTTCAATCTGCTCGGTTTTCCTCTGGTTGTTGTTGGTGCTGTTGGTGCGGCAGACGCAATGGCTGCTGTAGTTCCGGTTACCGTAGTCTGCCGTTAGCCATCCTGCAGCATAGTTTACTGCATCATTGTTACTTGTTTGCGTTTTGCACCCTTTTACAGCGAAGGACGACCATAAAAAAAAAAACACCAACATGAGTAACAACAACAAAATACCCAGATTTTGCCTTAATTGAGTTTGGAGCACAGCTTGAAGTTGTTTGTTGTTGCTTTGCATTTTTCTTTCCTTTGCATCTCCCTGTTGGTCATGTACAGCGAGATTCAGCAGTGATGGCCAGGATGAAGCGATAGCCATGATATTGGTTACAGTGTGGCTTTGGAGTTTTTTTCTTTCTGTCTGTCGTCCAGGAATATCTTCGGGCTGCGAGTTTTTCTTTTACTTTTTTTGATTTTGTGTGTTCGGATTTAATGGGTTTAAAGTGTCATCGCGCTGTTGCTGCTGCTTTGTGTGTTTTAATTCAATTTTCAATAATTGATACCGTGTTCAATCTGGCAGTAGCATGTTTGCCATTTATGTTACATTCGGCCTACGTTTTTCATGTACTATTCGATGATGGAACTGAAGGGGAACTTCTCTCAAATCGGAGAGCTGAAAGCGGTAGTCAGTGACCGAGACCTACTATTGAAGTAGGCTCCGAATGGCTAATGTTGGGAGATGTCACTCTTTGAGAAAAGGACATTCACACATGACAAATCAGCGTTGTTAATCTATGTAATCATCATGCCATCATAGCCACAAGAAGAATGGATAAAGAAAGTAATACCTCCATGGCAAAAAAATCCATATTCTCCAGATTTAACCCCCCGCTTGTATTGACTACTTTCGAAACCATAAAAAATAGCTCTGCAGAAAAAAAGATATTGTCCGAATGTACTTGAGAAAACAGTTTTTTTTTGTTGGCCACTTACAAAAAATATATTCAACATTTAAATTGTAAGCAATCGGTTTTGGAACATTCTAATGGTTTCTTAAATAGCTGCGGTCCCTTCCTTGTTTTTTTTTTAAAAAAAAAATGTGTATCATCATAGTTTATGTGCCTCAGTCAACATTAATGTCATTTTAATTATAAAAAAAAACCCCCACTTAAGTGGTTTGCCCTAATTATGGCCAGCAAATTACCCCATTTTTGTTGGAACAACGTCTCTCACTCACGCACACTTTGCATACAAGGACGATTTGTTTGAAAATTCAGTCTACTTACCATATGGACACAAACACTGGTACGAATTGCCTTCATGACCTTGTGACAGGTCAACGCATATACCATTATTTGTGCAAGGACTGGGTGTGCAAGCATCAATCTCCTCACAGTGCGGTCCGGCAAAACCACTGCAGCACTGGCACTCGTACTCTTCCATGTCGGTGTTGGAAAAGCAAACACCTTTGCCGGAGCAATCAGCATTCTCGCCACAGTTTTCGGTTTTCGTGGTGACCTTGAGACGGACACACTGTGAGCCCCAAAGTTCAGAGACCACTACAGCAGTTGATAAACATCGAGCGAAGCATGAAAAGAAACGGTAACAACAAAAAAACGAGAGTAGAAGAAAAAAAAAGGAGAAGAGTTAAATATTTTTGCGTGGAATTTTATGAAATTTGAGAGTTGGCTCACGTTGCCATATATAAATCTCTTAATTAGTTCATTTAACATAACAAAATAGGACTAATTATGCAAATGACACTACATGGGGTTGAACATTTGTCCTTGCTGTTGTTGGGGTTGTTGTTTTCATTGGCTTTTGTCCGGTGTCTTGCTCCTGTCACTGTACATGTTTTGTGTTGTCATAGCTAACCTTTTGCCTAAGGGCAACCGGATATTGTCCACATGAGTGCTGTTGTCGTAGATAAGACAAAGTCAAGCGTTTTATTGTTGTATTCTTCCCGTATTTGGGAGGCAAGATCTGGTTACTGGGGGAGAAAAATTAAAAATAAATGCTGAGGTCGTCCGGAGTATTTGAGGAAAAATGCCTTTGTCAATTGTCGTCTATCTGTCTAATTGCACAGAAGAGGCATATTTAAAATTAGAAATTTCCAGAGTGCTTTTGAAATGAAAACAAAATGTGTTAAGCTAACGCTTGGGAACTGGATGGGAGTATCACCATTACATTATTTTTTTCTGAAAATGGGACAGGGATTGCATTAACAGTTAATGGGTGGCCGCCACTTTTGCCTTCCAATGTGGAAAGAAGTGTTTTAAATGGATTAGGGCATTGTGGAAAATAATTCTTAATTCCTACTCAGGTTGAGTAGGCATTGTGAAAAATAATTCTTAATTCCTACTCAGTTTAAGTAGTTTGTTTTAATTTATAACCTCGAATGTTTGTGTGTTCTTCTATTTTATTTGTATCTAAGTTATCGAGTCCACATACATCGTGATATTAAAAACTAAATGGTCAAATAAGTAGTGAATGAATTGCTGGCCTTACTTTTTCGAAAAAGCACGGACAATAAGGGATTTTAATTTTTTTTTTTCAGAATTACTTCCAAGGAGAATGACTTTCACTTCTATGTAATTTTATCAAAATGATGTAAGTCGTTACATATGAGTCATTCCATGTCAGAGCGAACACCTTTTTTACAACACCCCTTCTGATTTACTTTAAATTTGCCAGATGTCTTAAACATTTGGACATAATATACCCGTGATTTTTAAAAAAAAAAATAAAAACATTTATGAAAAGGTTATGGCCATTTGAAAATCATCAAAATCGTAAAAGAAATTCCACATGACAACTTTGAAACAGATGTTTTTCAAAAAATAGTGAATGGATTTTTAAGTTTAATACCTTATTTTAATGGTATTTGAAACTTCTTTTTAAAAAATGAGAAGATTTTGGGAGTCAACGACAAGTGAAGTATGTTGAAATTAGGTTTATGGGTGATTTTTGATATATAACAGGCCTGGATATGAGTCATTTCATGTCAGACCGTAAGATTTTTGCTAAAAATTTACTTTGATGTCTCCGATATATTTCAAAATTTTAGTACGTATTCTTCATTAAAAAATATTTCCAGAAAAAAAAATAATAAAAAAAAAATTTTAAATCGTCAAAATCGTGGAAATTCAAATTTTAAACTGATGTTTTTCAAAAACTAATGGATTTTAAAGTTTAATTCCTTTTGAAAGGTATTTGAACCAACTTTTTAATTTTTTTTTAAATTTATTTTTGTTGTTGTTATTTTTTAATTTTTTTAGTTTCTTTTTTCCACCATTTTCGAACATGTCGAAAAATCTGAAAATAATATTTTCTTAAAGCTCAATATAACCCTAATAGTCCCTGTAAATCTCGGAATGGAAGTCGAATGGATTGTATTTTTTCGATTTTTGTCCATCAGTATCACGAAAAAAAATTTTTTTTTTTGTTTTTAAAATAAAAAAAAAAATAGTTTACAAAAAAAATAAAATTTTTAAAAAGAAGATTCACACAACTTCAATATAACGTATTAAACTTTTAAATCTATTCACTAGTTTTTGAAAAACATCAGTTGTCATGTCGGATGACGCTTCACAAGTTTGACGATTTAAAAAAAAACTCAATAGCGCCTCGACTGCAAGTGTTCATAAATAAATGTTTAAGCCTCATCTGAAATTAGCTTCTGACCAAATCAAATTCCTATCTTAGAGCTCTGTAATATAAGAAGGAAAGCGTCAAATAACCGGCTACAAATGGAAAAATCATACATTAAAAAAACCTCACAAAATTGATCTCAACTGGAACCCCTAAGGAACAAGGCCGCCATACAAACATTGTGTGTAGAACTGTTTCACTACAGACAAGACACCTAAACAGGTCATGCAGCCAACATCAAGTTCCAAAAATTTATTCAATTCAAGTACGTTTGTACTTATGAGCCGTAAATAGTAATCAGCAGTAGTAAATTCTACTCCAACATGGTACATTGTACTAGAGTTGAATATGCTTGGACATTTTTCATACTTAAAATTCAACATCTGAGTAATTTTCTACTGGGTTCCATATGAAGATCAAATTTACTCAATTTGATAACGTTTTCCTTGAATTTAGAAGTTTTTTTTCAGAGTGTGAAGAAGTTAATATAAACATGTAGTATTGATAAAATAAAATGGAATTGTCTTGTCGAAGCCAATTGTTCCCAATAGGAATGAATAATGGCAAATAAAACAAATTCTTTTTGTTGAGTTTCATTTTTTTAACTTTTGCAATAATTTTATGTTTGGACTCTCTATGGTGACTTCCATTCCTCGACCACCTACACCAAATAACTTGGCCGTTAAAAAAATCACTTGAACTCGGGAATATCAGATTTGTATTTGACCCTTAAACTCTAAGTCTAACACTCTAACGAATCAGGGCATCTTACAATCTAAATAGATCAAAAATAAAGTTCTTTCTGTAAATTCTTCGATTATTGAGTCCCCCCGTTGCCCTTAAAGTTTACTCATCAAAAACGTCCCTTGCTAACCGATTAGTTAATACAGATCAATAAAGCCCGCTCTGTCTATTGAGATTTTTCTGTTCGATAGAATTATGTACAGATTGTACTTAGTTTCGTCTCAGTAGAACACCTCTACTCCAGCGAATTTTACTTTGCACGAAAGACTAGATGATCTATTGAGCCCACTTATTTCATTCATGCTGTTTAATACCTCCTCCAGTGAACATTAACCCCATTTGCGAAGCTACTTAAACATTTCTCTCATTGACGAGCGAGCTGTGTTTAGATTGCACAAAACAAAAAAAAAACTAACATCTGCCAGCTATTTACGTTGGTCTACAACCACATGGGTGCGAATATGTGGCTGCAGCAGTAGATTTATCTCCATAGTGTTCATTAAGTTGCTATCAGCTGAATGGTGTGAGTAGTTTGAACGCTACTGTATGTCCGTCCGTCCATTCATCCGTCTATGTAGTTATCCATCCCTTTCATTGAGTTGCTAAGAATTATAGTTAACAAAAAGTAACACTCTAACGAACACCGGAATTGCTCTGGTTAAACTAAACAAATAGCAGTCGTTTAGATACAACAACGACGATGGCGACAACATGCAACCGACTTTCCTTTCTAAACTTTGATTGAAGCAGTAGGGGCGTTCATGGTGTGGAGAGACTGTTGATATGTTACAACACAAAATAAAATAAACTGTTAATGAGAAACTAAATAGTGTAAATAATACAAACGAATTTTTTGTTTTTGGTTTTCTGTAGAATCACAGAATGAAATTGTGCTCTGTGACAGGGCTGTATGTTAACTGTCCCATTCATTTCATTACAACAGTTTTACTACACTTATTTTTCAATATTACATGTGTAAATGTTTATGATTTTTTTTTTAAATATTTAAAAATCTGCATAAAAACCTCAACTGTTTGTGAATACCCTTAATGTTTTCGTTAGACATCTAAACACGAGTATGAAGCGATAAAAGTAAAAGTGGCTTAACTCACAATAGGATTTTAAGATGCCAAAGACTTTATCATGTACATATTTTAGAATATATGACTAATCAAATATTCTAACCGAAAACTAACCCCCGTATTCAGAAAAATTTATAACAGCTTTATCAACCTTTGTTAAGAAAAATGTGTGAAAATTCAAAATAATTTTCATAAATTTCTTAATAAAGATTTGTAAAGCTATTAAACATTTTTTTTTTGAATATTTCTGATCCCAAAATAATCAAAAACTGAGATATCTACTCTCTGCGTTGGCACTCCGAGTGATTGGCAACACCACGATTAGAATACCGCTTCAGGCAATCTGACTCCCATCACTTCATATTCCATGGAATACAAACAAAACAAAAAAAAAAAAAAAACTTCTATCTACCGTTTGTTGGCATAGGAAAATATCGTGTTCGCTCACTCTCACCATTTTATTTGTATGTTGGTTTGTTTGTCTGTGTATTTTTATACTCACCAATTAGCAAGTTAACTCCTTCGGTGAGGTCCTTATCATACAGTGTTACCAACTTTCTGCCATCGACTATAAGTGGTGTGATATCCAGGAGTATACCCTCGGTAACATCACAATGTTCATGTCCGGAACGTGTTACCTGATACACCTGAGTGTTGTGTGTACTGCAGCGACAGATAGTTGCCATTAGAGAGGATGCGATATGAAAAAGAGAGAGAGATAGAACACACAAAAAAGATGGTAAAAAGAGAACTTTTAATGGCGAACAAAATCACAGAATGAAAAAAAAGACGAGAACTGAAGGCAAAACAAATCAGTGTAACACGAAGAATAAATAGAAGAACACGGGATATGGAATTGTTAAAATTTTCATTGTGTTTTAATGGGTATCAATGTTACAAAAAAGGGTGGGGCGGGGTACTAGAGTATCTGTGACAAAATGTTAGCGCTGATGTTGGATTTTTTTTCTCATGGGGGCGTATGACTGATAAGTATTTAAGAAAAGTCACTCATACGTCAAGGTACTTTAGACTGGGGATGTAACGAAAGCGAATACAGTGTACTCTCTCATAAGCGGACACATAAGGGACTGAGAATTGTGTCCGCTTATGAGAGAGGTACAAAAGAAGACCGAAGTGGATTGATACTGAAAAAAGTGTCCGTTTATTAGAGGTATACTCTTAAGAGAGGTGGCCGCAAGGAGAGAGTACACTGTATTTTTGCGAAAGCAAATATTGAAATACTAGTAAGTTGTAATGCGCCTATGGCGCCCGTTGAAATATGGAAAAAAAAATTTGTTGAAAAAAAAAAAAATGTGGAAAAAAAATTTTGTTGAAAAAAAAAATTTTGTTGAAAAAAAAATTTGTAAAAAAAAAATTTGAAAAAAAAAAATTTTTGTAAAAAAAAAAATGTAAAAAAAAAATTTTGGTAAAAAAAAAAATTTGGGGAAAACACAATTTCTGTACAAAAAAAAATATTATTTTTTTTATTATTATTATTTATAGAATTATAGAATGCCTATTTAAATTCCTACGTACTGCGTGACAGAGTCAGTGAATCAGTGTCGATGGTAAATATATATTAAGATAATTTTTTGCGAAATTGAATATCCTAAAATTATGCGAATAATTCCCATTCGAATTTGCGAAAACGAAAATTAGTTGCATTCGTAGTTTATAGTATTTCCAAACGTTGTGAGCTTTCTAAAATGTATTATTTTGTTTATAAAAAGAACCAACTTTAATGAAAAATTTCCCCACAAAAGGCCACCATGAAAAAGAAGTCGCCTTGAATATTACATATTTCCTTCGCCCAACCGAAATGTGACCTTTAATCAATGACCTCAGAATAAATTTGCAGAAATGCCAGCTTTAGAGAAATATTTGGATTATTTCTTTAATACAAAATGCTTTCAAATGATTTACCTGATAAAAGGTTACACTGTCCCCAGACAATTTAAAAAAAATTTATATTTTTTAACGTACAATTTGTGGGTTATTTCTCAAAAAACAAAAAATTGAAATATGAAATAAAAATTATGATAAAATCGTCACTTTTTTAAGGAAATATTTTATAATAAAAAATGCGCAAATTTTCGACGTAATTTTTCATTTGGGGAACATTCTGATCTTAGTAATGCTTTTATTAGATAAAGCTTTGGAAATCCAAAGTTTTTATTTACTAGCGATTCCCCATCTTCCACACAAATGTACTATTCCGCTCGCTTTGGAAATCGTTCTATTACATTTATGACATTTTACCCGGTGTAGAATCTGTGGGTAGTAGTCTCGTCCTTACTGGAACCTCCATTCTAACCCACATTTGAAATTCATATATGTATGAAAAATGTCTCAAATGAAATGTCTCTATGAAAAATGTCGAAAAAAAAAAAAATTAAAAATGGCCATAAAAAAATTAAGAATTCCGCAAGATAAATGAAAAATCCCCCCAAAAGCCCCATATGAAAGTGTTCCCAAAAATTCTGAAAAATCCCCAATTTTTGAAAAATTATCCACTGCAAAATCCCCCAAAATCTCTATGAAAAATGTAAAAAAAAAAAATTAAAAATGGCCACAAAAACATGAAATTCCGCAAGATAAATGAAAAATCCCCCCAAAAGCCCCAAAGTGTTTCCAAAAAACAAGATTGTCTTCTGTTATGAAAATATTCCCAAAAAAAAACGAAAAATTTCCTAAAAATAAAAAAATAAATGTTATCTAAAAACTATGAAAAACTCACTCACAATTTTTTAGGAAGTTTTTCATAATGAAAATGTCCCCTAAAATTTTTTTAGTTCGTCAGTTTAGAACGTAATATGGCATGAGAAAATTCCCCTTTGGAAATTCCTTCATTACGGCAGATGTAGATTTTTTTTATAAAAGTCGTGGCACCTCCCACTTTTTAAAGGATGTCTTTATTTCTCTACCAATCTCTCAGAATTTTTGAGGTATAATATTTCAAAATGTTAAGGCATATGGGTGGTCGTGCACTCATGACCTTATGTAGCCTATGACTTCTTCCAGCTGTGAACATTTTATGATTATCGGACCAGTAATGTTGGCTGAAATTTAAAGTCACTTTGCTAGGAACAGTAATTTATTTGAGGTCTATGTTTCATGGCAAAACTTGCTTAGCACTTTCTATATGTTTTTGCTATACCTTAATAACTCCTTCGCAATATTTCCATTGCAGCTTTTTACAAGTCAATTATGGGTTCGTTGACATGACCCTTGTGATACGAATGTACTTCAAGAATATCTAGCGTTCTTGTAGATTTTTTTTGAATGGGAATACCAGCAGCGGGAACGTTGAAGGCGAAAGTAGTCTCACCCATTCTTAAAGTTAGCACAAACATGACATACTTCATTTATTTGTAAATTTTCTCCTTATTTCATTCGAAATGAGAAAGGAGCTGCCATGCAGAAGATTTTTCATACCCGAGGTAGCCAACGTAGCACAGCCGGAGGGGTGATGGTGACTAATTTTGCAAATATATATATATTGCCAAAATATTTCGTTTTGCAACCACTGTGCAGCACAAATTGCCATACAATCGATTTATTGCAAAATCTATTTGGTAGCAACTTCATTTCCGAAAGGCTGCAGTTGACTGGCCCACCCCGTCGTGCGATTTAACGCCTCTGAATTGGACTGATCGCGTCGGAGATATACCATATCACCGTGTTACACACATTCTGTCCTATGAACCAAATTTACTTTTTCGGAAAGGGGGTAAAAAATAAAAATACACGTGTATCGGCGATTTTCATGTACACGTCAGAATTTTTGTTTTTTTTAAATTTGAAGTATGAAGCTCGTAGTGGCCTGTGTGAAAGCCTTTGGACCGATTTTTAACCCTTTTTCAGTGATCCAATCGAGCTGATTTTTTGCAGGCAGACTCGTGGAAATGTCTGTATCACGTCAAATTTTTTAAAAAATAGATTTTTATCAATTCTCATATTTTCCTAAATTTTTTTTTTTTTTTTTAAATGGTTATCGTTTTTTTTAAGGTTTCAGTTCAAAAAACATTTTTTTTCGAAACGCTTAAGCAAAGGGTGTTTTTTATTGGGGTATAGAACTTTAAGTTGGCATCACTTTTTTAACTGGCGGCCATTTTGTCAGCTGCCATTTCATCATGAACAGGTTGACAAAAGAACAACGCTTGCAAATCGTGCAAATTTATTTCGAAAGTAATGGTTCAGTTCGCGAAGTTCACCGCAAGCTCCGTCCGAATGAATCGATTCGCCACCGTGCACAGCAATTGCAGCTTTGTCCATCAACTTTATGGAAGATTTTGCGCAAAGATCTTGGCTTGCGACCTTACAAGATCCAGCTTGTGCAAGAATTAAAGCCGCGAGACCATGCAATGCGTCGTGATTTTGGTGTATGGGCCGAAAATGAGATTCATCTCGATGCTGATTTTCATCACAAAATTTTGTTCAGTGAAATTGGACCTGTAGAATTGGCTTTATTCGAGCCAGCCGCGGCGGCCACATGCCCGAAATCATATTTAAACATTAATGGCATAAAATTATCCTTCCAATAAAGCCAAATTGATGGACATTAAAACGATTTTCTTGTGTTTTATTTTAATTCGAAGTTCTATACCTCAATAAAAAACACCCTTTAGTTTAAAAATTTGGAGTCTCTTCAAGTTATGAAAAGTGAAAAAAATATTTTCTTTTCAAAAATAATAAAAATTGGGAAAAATCTGAGGATTGATAAAAATTGTTTTTAAAAAATTTGACGTGTAGTTCGGAATCGATTTTAATTTTATTTGCTTTTGATTTCGATAAAAACCGATTACACTCAAGGATTATTTTGATCGCCTCCACAAACATTCTCGATGTCCCCTTTTCCGATTGTCCAGCTTCTGACCATGCGTTGCATCTGACCACATGTGTCCTCAGACTGCTCACATGGGCATACGGAAAAACTTTAATGGATGGATTAGATATTTCGAAATGTAGGCCAAAGGTATGAAACTTTTTTGCTGGATAACATTTTAAAAAGACTAGTTCGCTATTTCAAAGATTTTTCCAGTGCAGTTCCCCAAAAACAGTGAGTGCTGTAAATGACATTGAATCAAAACAAAGCATTTCGAAATCTTGCAAAACCAAAAATCATTTGCCTTCAATCCATTGGCGTGATATATGAACATCCTACACTTGCATACACACAGCCCTAGCGATATGTGCTGCCATGTAAATTATTGGTAGAGGCTGAGCAAGAACTTCTCTATGTTTGCTCTCCTTCAGCTGACTGTAAAGTTACGCCTCTGTGACCTTTGGTCGAGTAGTTGCATGTGTTGACCTCCTCGATGGTTTGTGTTCATTCAGAGTTATTTAGTCACCAGGGGGGAAAATGGTGTTGTTCCTACCCTACCTATCAGAAAAGAACATTGTATAGTTTTTAAAATACCGCCCGGGTTTTTTTTTGCAAACATTTAATGGAGTGTTCACATTTATCTTTATACGTATGTATGTGTGTATGCATGTTTCTATTTTTTTTTTGTTCTATTTTAATTTGAGCACAAATTGGAGCTCAGTTTTTGAAACAAGGATATCGAAACACTTAGACACGTTGTTCCATTAGCATTAAACGATTAAGTTAGACACTATCTATGTATGCACGAGAATATACATATGTACTCGTATGTATGTTTCTATGCCAGCATGTCATTTTCATGTTTTCCAAGTGTCTGTGTGTGTGTGTTTTTTTTTGGCACACATGAAAGTGCTATAAAAAATTCAGTTGTTTTTGATGGAAACAAAAAGAAAGAAAGAAAAGGCGTACAGGTGTGTTAGAGACTCTACAAATTAACCGGGTATATTTGAGAGTCCCTGACGTCCAGTCAACTGAGAATATTTAGTCTCGGTTTAAAGTGAAATGTGTGCCCCAAAACTATTATCATTATTGAGATGAAAGGACTTTGAATTGTTCACGATACCGTAAAGATAATTCTGTGTACATGAACCACATCGCGTATGAGTGATATAATTTTTTTTGGAAAAATTAAATATCAATTGTATGCACTATTAAATTATGTCCATCTAAATTTCTATGACAAAAAAATGTTTGCACAAACAAATCTCCAAAATCAAAACATGTTTTCCCCATCGTTGTAATGGATATATGTGCAAATACGGATGTATGTATTTAATGCATATTTACATATAAACTATTTAAGTGATTAACTGTGCTATTGAAAATAATTGATTACAACATTTAGTTTATTTGTCTATTTAAAATGAATTATAATTTAATACCTCTATACATATTTAATGTTTAAAGTAATATTTTTAATTACAGTTATGGACAATGAAAATGAAAATCCCACAATCAGGTGGGAGGAAAACAATTCCCTGTCATATTGAATTTCCGAAGTCAGACAAAATGTGAGGCAGGAATTGTTCAACAATGTCACATATATAGAAACACAATATATACGGAAAGTCGATTAAATTTCTGGATAACGCTGGGTAACACATTTAATTTAATTCATTCTTCTATACATTTTAACTAATAACATCAAATTTCGTATAAGCTACAACATATACAAATTTTATGGGACAGAACATCTTAGATTATGTAAAATGGCAATCCCTTCCCAATATGGCCACATTTGAATATTCCCCGCAAAAAAAAAATCAAAGTCCCACTCAATTTCTCAGCCCCGGTATATTTGTGTTAACGTATATATAATCAAATCCAGAGCAATCTCATGGACAAACATTGCTGAGATGTACGTTCATATGTATACATTGATGTACAAAATAAAATCCCATTAACGCACACACAGACGTACGTATGTACAGCATCTGGCCAGGGAAGAACGAACGATGGAAAATAATTGTTTCTAAAGAAAATTTTCTAACATAATTGTCTCCTTTTGGTCTTTTTTTTTTTGGTGAATCGCATATAGAACACTGAGGTTTCAATAATCAGTAATACTTTCATACTTCGCGATGGTTCAGATAGGATGCTGCATTTATTTCTTCCGATCTCATAGAGCTATGCCAGTCTAATATCGTCATCTGCAGCCTTTGGTAGAAGACATTCAACAGCATCGTCTATTATTGCTTTCGCTAAGAGTTCCATACATGGTACTTTCGACGATAACAAGCTGAACGATAAGTGCTTACCAATCCGTGGCATAATAGATCTGTCTGCCACCAGATTTTCATCTGCGAGTATTTACTTTGGTATTTTTCTCTTGCTAGAATTGTCTGGCATCATTTCTAGTTGGGACAATGGTATCAGTAATTGGAGCCAATCGATGGATAAGAAAACTCAATCTATCGATTTATTTGTTACTAAAGATGGATGTTGTTTCCACGCTTCATCTGTATTCTTAGTCATACGAATTAAATTCAGAGCTTTACTCCTTTTGATATAAAGTTTTGTTTTTAAGAATATCTTCAAATTTCATCATATTTCGAATCTGTCCCCACTCACTTGCCAGTTACGTTATTTACGCAATTTTATTTTGCCGATTTTTTTTTCTTGTTTATGTATATTTTTCCATTTTCTCTTTCACTTTTCTCAGGTTGTTTTTTGTATTTTATTTGTTCTTCCTTCCAAGGGCTATAATTTTTTTTATGTGAACATAAACCCCAAAGAAGGGAAGGTGTAAAAACAGATATTTAACACTTTTATATTTTTTTTTTTTGTTTGCGAAAAGGGGAAAGCACCTACGAAGAGATTATGAACAAACGTTCAAAATAGAGAAAACAAGTGTTGCAAAAAAAAAACAAAGAAATAAAAACAACATATAGACATTAAACGTAAATGTATGCGTGGCAGAGAAACATTCGCATAAAACAAATTTTATGTTCACATTTAAGTGGTTGAAAGACGTGAGTGGATGGAGGGGATTTTCTTGTTATGGCACCAAATGGATGTTTAAAGTAGACAAGAATCTTTAAAAAGAATCTTTACAAAGATTTAGAGAAAAGATCTAGGCAAAAAGGTAAACGATAAAAAACGATTTGGTATTGCCCCACAATATATACAGCAGAAAGAGAGAGAGAGAGAGAGAGAGGAAAGGAAATACAGCAGGGGTTAAAAATAAAATAAAATATAAGGTCGATCTAAGATTTTGGATAAGGTTGTCAAAGGAAAAATCTGACCTCATAATGCCTCGGTTCTAGTGAGACAACTGTACCATTTCTGTATCATAAATTAAATAGACATTATTTTTCATTTAGGGATTTTACATTTAAGGCTGAATTCATAATGTGTGCGACTCAGTCCAGGAACATCCACACTAGGGTGGAGTGAAAATATGTTTTTTTTTTAATTTGAAAAAGTTTACCTCGGAAAGAGATGTAGTCTGGGGTCCTAATAAGGGGAAAAATAAAGAAAAAAATTTTAAAAAATTTTAGGGGTCGCGCCACTCCCTCGAAATTTTCAAATTATCGCTATTTTGGCGTTGATTTTAGAAAAATCCTAAAAATTAACGACTTAAATTATTCGAAATTTAAAAGTTTGAGCTTGTTCAGTGCCCAAACAAAAGTATTTGAGGCAAATATGAGGATAATCGACTAATATTTGTAGCTTTGGTGGCGATTTCATTGTTCAGTAAATTTTCTGAAGAAGGGACGATTTGACTTATTTTACTTTTTGAAATTTTTGAACAATGAGAAAATTTTTTTTAAATTTTTTCATGCCCTTATTTCATTGTTTACGCTATTGCAAACATTTATTGACATAAAACTTTTTAGGATTTTTCTAAAATCAACGCCAAAATAGCGATAATTTCCAAATTTCGAGGGAGTGGCGCGACCCCTAAAATTGTTTTCTTTATTTTTCAGCTCATTAGGACCCCAGACTACATCTCTTTCCGAGGTTAACTTTTTTTTTTGAATTTCACTCCACCCTAATCCACACATCATCCATCTCAATAGCTCAACATTTCACAAACCAGTCATATGCAAAATGTTCACCAATTCCTCGTAATATTCGCTTAGAGAGTCAAAATGTTTTCTGGCATTCTCCTTACATCCACATGACGTCTTCGACAAGGGCGACATTTTATCATGTAACTTCTTTAACATCCTGATGGAGAAGATTTTGGAAACTGTCGAAGTTAATAAAACCGCCCGCTGATCACCAAGCGACACAGTCTCCTCGCATATGCTCAGGACTTTGACTTATCGGAAAGATAGAATTGAAGAAACATGTGTCAATCTGTTGGGTGGCCCGATCTGTTGTAATGAGGTTTCGTTGAGAATCTGATGGAAGGACCAAGTGGGAGAAGACATGCTGACCAATAACAACAACAGGTTATGAGCCAACTTCTCTAAGTGAAATAATTTTTGCCACTGCCTCATAACAATCGTAGGTTGATACACTGGTAAGAATATTGGCGGACCTTTACATATTCCCATAACAGTCCATGAATGGAACTTTTATGGAATCAGTGAGCTGTACACGGTATAATTTCTATGCCAAGTTTTTACATAACTGCGTAGCTCCTACTCATAAAGTCAAATATAAGAGGTAGAAAAGGAGACTGAAAAATGTTTATTAGTCTTAGCAGGTGTTGAACCTGGGCTTACTGTATAATAGTGTGGTCGTACCTACCACACCATGGCCGTTTACAAAAAATTATGGAATTATTCTTAAACTTACAACTGTCCTAATACAAATTTTAAAAAAAAAAATGTTTTGCCAGCACGACACCAGATATTCACTTACTTTTAAAATTTGATTAAAGTGCGAGTATCAGACTCCATGACCTACTTAAATGAATATCTGGATAATGAATTTAATTTAAAGAACAATTCATTTTGGAATTTAAGGGACAATTTGGTGTCTCAGCAACATTAAAGCAAGAACTTTCAATATATTCGAATAAAATTTGCTACGTGAAGTATACAATACGATGAATTTTGAATATGGAGCCTTCCAAATGAAGACAGCGTTATCGGCACCATTCAAATTACAAGTGAAATATTCAGGAAATTTCCTTAAAATAGTATACACCCATTATGAATATTATTTCTTGGTATTACTTTGTATTTAGCTGTCTGATATACATCGTAAGTGTAACACTATTGCAACTTAAGTTATCTTATAGCTACACAACATTTCAGGATGGAAAAAATCCATCACCGAGTTCCAGCTAAATGCCAAGGTTACATTCGCGTGTAACCGAAATGGAATTATTCTCACTTTTATTTTCTAGAATCCGAAGGAAATTACCGCCACTGGCACAATTGCACTAAAGCACCAATGAACTGCTTAAAGAGCAGAGTTGAAGTTTCCGGGAAAAATTGTGCGTCGCAAACAGTCATGCACAGTCTCTATTTTAACTTAATGTAGCAAGTAATGCGATAAGTTAACGAGATACGGTAACTAAAGAAAATAAATGCATTTTCCAGGTAAAAACTCAATGTTCTTTTAACAAACCATAAGGAATGCGCAACAAAATAAAGAAAATAAAAAGTAAGAAAGTTAAAAAAGAATGAAACTTCACTGCACAGCTGAAAACATAGAAAACTAAAGTCAAACAAAAAAAGAAACGACAAGAATAAAAAAAACCCATTTCAAGACAACTCCAACTAAAAATTACATTATCAAACAAAAAACAAATAAATGGTTTAGTTTGGCATTTTTTTTTTTTTGGTTGGTCTTTAAATCATCCTGAAGTAATGCGTTCTTATTTCAAGTTTTTCTCCCACTCACCTGATTGTCAGATTTACGTCCTTGGGACTCAAAAGGGCATCGTTTATTTCCACAATTAATATATCACCCGATTGGATTTCGGCCTCGCCCTCCCAGGACACCATCATGGCCGTACAATCTTTGTCAGTTTTGCAATTCTCCGGAGTCTGCAAATAAAACAAACACACAAAAAAGTGAAATGGAATATGGTAGCACATAAAAAAACGGGGTTAGAAAACATAAACGGATAACAACAACAAAAATGAGTTACAACATTTTATCGTGTTCGTTAAAAATTTATCACACGGCCACATATGTGCGAGAGAGGGTGTAAATGTAAGTGTGTTTGTATTTGATTTCATTATTCAAATAAGCATATCCTTGTCATAAATTTTGCTCTTAATAAATATTCAATTTTTTTTCTGCTGCCTGTAACACCGAAGCAAAGCCACAGCAACAAACAGGATGGCTGTGGCAATGGAATGGAAAGTAAAAGAAAAAGGTTTATGTACTCAAATATCCATCAGCAAAACATACACATATCCACATATGTTTACAGATCCTAAAATAAAAAAACAAAACACAAAAAATGTCCAATATAAGAAACATAAACAACTATGAGAACTTAAATCGAAATCCTGGTTGGTCTCATAACCTTTTTCTGATTATTTCCTTCCCTTATTATGGCCTACAAATGTCCATACGACGGCAGTGCCAAAAGTTTTGGCAGCTGTTGATAATGTTTTGCGGGGAAGGGGAATGGAAAGTTATATATTGATACCTTTGGAAATATAGATCCGATTATCTTTTAATAAATTGACAGATTGTGGAGAAATGTGAAACGAATTTGTACAAAGTGCTGTAAGGTATAATAGTTTTTTATGTATGTAATAAAGGCGTATTTATTGTGGTTTTAAGGGGTTATAATATGCTGGCAACTAATAAATAGTTAAGACACTATTAATGACATGACAGATTGGACTGTCGTAGTGTTAGTGTTAGAGAGATCTCATGCAGGCCGATAGCTTATCAAGCAAAATCTTCTCCATCTTGATGGCGAAAATATTGGAATAAGTTGATGTTAATGAAACTGACCATATCATTCTCGCAAATGTGGACGACATTGAGAATGTGAGAAAGATAGGGCAATACACAGCTTATACTTTCAACTGCCCGAGTGATGTCTCGACGACAGAAATCATTTGTCTACCTTAGTAGGATGTCAGCATATCAAGGGAAAATGTGACGAAATCTACATAACAAATTCTTACAGTTTACAACTGAAAAATTTAAAAAAAGTTGTACTAATTCAGTTCCTTCAGCAACTAATATAAATACTAAATACTAGTAACTATTTTTTGAAACTAAAAAGAAACAAAAAACATTTTTTTTAAAGTAAAAATGGAAACGAAAACTTTAAAAAGATGCTTGAAAATTAAAATGACTACATGATTTTAGTTTACAGTGATGTCTACATTGAATAAAGATCCATCAAAAATTAAAAAATATATTATTAAAATTTTCTGCGGCGAAAATGTCTTAACATTTCTGTTGTTTTTTTTTTTGATGATCAATACTCAGGTGTTGCCCCCCTATAAATGCACTGCACTTTGTTAGCGGAATGAAATTAAGATGTCTGAAAGAGGATAGAGGGAGTAGGGTTTGCTGACTTTCTTATTTGAATTTGAGAATGTCACAACTACCAGAAAACACATTTGCTGGAAGAGTAGTCCACATACGAACGGGTCGGCTGAAGAACGAATTTTGTCTATAGTGTGTCGTCCGATCAAGCGGTCACTTGATATCGAACGGATGAGAGACATTTTTTGTTACTTCACTGCTTTAATTTTTTTTTTTGGTAAATGTGCCACTAAACAGTATTTCTTGTTTAGTGTAGTACTAAATGAATTAGGCACAATCTGGTGCCAAAGTGTAGCATAGGGTCCAAGGCCAAAACCGATGACACAGACCATTTGCAATTGGTCATAAAATATTTTAGTAAATACATTTGAGAATGTAGAGCCCTATCCACGAAAAAGACTTAAGCGCCAAAAACAAAATTTTATAGCAGTGGGTTTTTTGTGTGGTCAAGCATAATGGCGTGTGGTGTTATACGATACAATTGAATTTGCTACATCTTTCAAGTTTCTGGGTCGTTCGGGGTTGTATTAAGTTATTCATTTATTTTATTCATTAATTTTGTATTCATTTTTATATTTTTTATTTTTATTTTGGTTGGTAGCGTGCTTGCCCATCAGCGTGGGGGTTGTGGGTTCGATTCCCAACAGAGGCTTTGGTCTGTCGCTGCAAAATTCTAGCCATATGGTCTGTGTTACCCTTTTACCCTTGGACCGAATATTAGAATATAAATTTACGTTGTATTGTAATTAATATTTTTTTATTTTTTATTTTTTATTTTTTATTTTTTATTTTTTATTTTTTATTTTTTATTTTTTATTTTTTATTTTTTATTTTTTATTTTTTATTTTTTATTTTTTATTTTTTATTTTTTATTTTTTATTTTTTATTTTTTATTTTTTATTTTTTATTTTTTATTTTTTATTTTTTATTTTTTATTTTTTATTTTTTATTTTTTATTTTTTATTTTTTATTTTTTATTTTTTATTTTTTATTTTTTATTTTTTATTTTTTATTTTTTATTTTTTATTTTTTATTTTTTATTTTTTATTTTTTATTTTTTATTTTTTATTTTTTATTTTTTATTTTTTATTTTTTATTTTTTATTTTTTATTTTTTATTTTTTATTTTTTATTTTTTATTTTTTATTTTTTATTTTTTATTTTTTTATTTTTTTATTTTTTGTTTTTTGTTTTTTGTTTTTTATTTTTTATTTATTAAAAAAAATATCAAACCGGCCGATCATCAACAACGTCGTGTTTTTGTTGATTGGGTCCTTGAAATGCATGGAAATGATCCGGAATTCCATCGAAAAACCATCATGACTCACACCTCGGTGTCTACGTCAACAAGCAAAATTTTCGCATCTGGGACTCGAAATTCATTACTAACATCATACCTTCCTCCTTATTATGAAATAAACATCCTTTGCTTTGAATACCAAAATAACACCTCTTGTTGGAGAACCCTGTACTTTCAGACAGTTGCCCCTCTTGCAATTGTTTTTTTTATTTTCATATCTTCATTTTATTGCACTTTCACACGTAGAATGTGAAACACTTCATTCACTAATTGCTATGGGTTCGACCTGCAGCTGTTTCACAAAAAACTAAATGTATGAGAAGACTTTGCGTGTACCAGCAGTAAACACCAATTCAGTGTTCTATAAATATGAGTATTACATGAAGAAGGGGTGTAGCAATGCCAACTAATTACCTTCTTGCCCTATGCATTTTTTGATGAGCAGATAAGAAGAACTCTGGACATTGAATTTACGGGCAGAACTCACTCTCCGGTAAGTCGTTATGCATTTGAATTCCTCTACTTGAAATATTTTACATACTGCTTGAAAGGTACAAGTTGGCCAAATGTTTCTGTTACAGTTGCAATGTGCTACTATTCTCTGTGAGGCACTTTTTTTGTTTATGACTTTGTGTAGGACACTCTTCATTCAGTTCTAATTTGAAGGAACAAAAATGTACCACTCCAAATGAGCAGGTATGCCAAAATGTAATTTCTTTGTGGGTAATATTTGGTATGTTTTGTATTTTACGTGTTTACATTTCGAACAAGACGGTGACAACTCAAAAATGCTGTTTTTTTTTGATAATCTTTTATTTCATGTAAAAATGAATAATTACCTCACCGAAAACTACGTAAAGTGACTCACTACATATTATTTTAAAGTCCTCGTCTAAGAGAGTATTTTGTTAAAAAAAATTACGAATTTCGAGATGTGACTGTCTTGCTGAAGATGTCCCATATACATGGTCACAGGTATGAACAAGATTAAAAATGTTAAACACACATCGTACGTCCGTATTTCTTATCATCTCTGTACATTGTTGGAAAATTTGTGGCATGAATATCTCATTTCATTACTCGTATAAGCCAAACAACATCCCTCTCTCTCTCTCTCTTTTGTTGTTAATATTTTGTAGAAAATTCAACCTTTTTTTGCTTTTCTTTCTTTGCTCATCTAATTGTTGTGTTTGTAGTTTTCCACATAATTCTGAGATAAGCTTCATTTATGTTTTGAAAATGTTTTGTAACTTTTAGCTTTATGATAAACTTTTGCTCACTTAAATAGGTTTGCATTGTGGCAGTATCGTTCTTTGATATGCTTTTGCTAAAAACAAAGGTTTGTCGGACTTTATCATTTATTGAACAGACAAAACAATCTGAATAATTCCTAGGGAATGCTTGTCCTTTATTGATAGAGGGATTGAAAGGGTCAATTATGTGTGCAGATCAATTACTATTTTCATCAGATTTCAAAACAAATTTCAGGGGGGATTTGGGAAACACCGTGTTACACACATTCTGTCCTATGAACCAAATTTACCTTTTCGGAAAGGGGATAAACAAATAAAAATACACGTGTATCGGCGATTTTCATGTACACGTCAGAATTTTTTTTTCTGAGAATTGATAAAAATCTATTTTGACGTGATACAGACATTTCCACGAGTCTGCCTGCCAAGAATCAGCTCGATTGGATCACTGAAAAAGGGTTCAAAATCTTTCCAAAGGCTTTCACACAGGCCACTACGAGCTTCATACTTCAAACTTAAAAAAAAAAAAATTCTGCCCAGTTAGTGTATGAATTTGTTTATCTAGTCTTCTGTCATCCATAGAAAGAGTGATGTCAACATCGAAATAAAGAAAAAATGGTGCTGGCAAATAGATTTTACTTTAACCTCAATTCAATATAGAGTTCTAGCCCGACGAACACGCTTTTTCTACCCGCTTTTCTTTATGGCCCTGGACGCTTGGTCTGTACTCTAATCACTTCAGCCAGGAATACATTGGCCGACAAATCAAGTGGAAATCTGCGGATGAATATGAATTTGATTCCGATGGTGTTGTTCGTAGAACAGACAAAACGTGTGATGCAATGGAAGATATTGAGTCCCTGAAGAATATTTCGAATTGGCCCAGGACTCCTCCGTTGAATGGTACTGTTCATCTATGTTTATCATAGTGAGAATGTTACGTAGTGGCATATATGAACCGATATTTCATGAATCGTTGCATATTGTCATAAATCAGTCTTAGAACGAACCATGTTCAAATGCTATTACCCGTTTCATATCCGTTTCCGCCCACTCAAAGTTTCCATTTAACAATTGAGCATTACAGAGCGAACAGAAAGAATTGAAACATTTCCATTAATAATACAGAGCACTCTGCTGCTAATACTACAAAACCCTCACCCCCCCCCCCCTCCCACAAACGTAAAGAGCATTTCACTTGTTCGGTTTTTTATGTTCACCTTAGCAGCTGACTCCTTCGTCCCTGATTGTCCCCAGCCCGCCAAGCATATAAATACATAATTTATTTAACAGCGGGAACAACAACATGCTTTTATGTAAAACAAGGACAGCAACCAACCAAAAAAAAAAACGAAATATTCCAAATATGAAAAGTTCGAAAACAATGTCAGAGTACTTCAACAACATCCATAAAATGACGGCAGAACACCTAATAACATTGTTGGACGTGAACACGGGCACAGTGCGTGCCACTGAAAGGGTGACAGGTGTGAATGAGCAGATATGTCATAATGATTTTTATGATGGCTTACATTTCTGTTGGCCATGATTGATGACGCAGTATGCGGGGAAATGACAGTCAAGAGGTGCCCATTATGAAATTATTCCCCAAAGCTTTTCAGTTGGAACAATTTTTAGCTGCTTGACTAACGATAAAAGGCAATAAATGTTAATGTTTTAAACGGAATTTAATGTTAGTCAGGAAGAAATTCGATTTCTTTAAAGAGATTCGTGGAATCTTACTATAGAATTGATAAAATAAGAGTAGTATCTTTCGAAATTTGATGAACACGCACTGTACACGTATTGTAAAAACCTGCCTACTTACTCTGACAGAGTAAAAAAATCTAGGAAATTCTTATTCGTTTTCTGTGAATTTTCAAGGCTTTTTACATTTCGATAACGTCCGCTAAGCAATAATCGTTCGGATAAATGGAAATACATGGATCAAGAACCTATCGAATTACTCAAGGGGAATAAACTCTACTCTATGTCATAGAACGCTTACAAGAAGGGAATGCAGGGGTGAGTCCTCTGTCACTTTTAGAGCGAAGTATATGTTGCCGAATTGGCCTTTGCGATACGGGAAAAATATCCTGCAGAAATCCATAGACTCTCTCAGGGAAGGGACTGAAGAGTGCAGACAGAAAAATCAGATATTTGTGAGTAAGCACCACAGGGTCACAGAAATGGAAACATCGTCTCTAGGTGGTAAAACCGTATGCAGAATTATTTACGAATAGCCTAAAATGTCAGAATGTTCATTAAAGGGAAGTGTGGGAATTTCGGAATCCTCTCCTTACAGCTTTTTCGAAAAGAAGAAATTTCCGTAAATTTTCATAACCGCACTTTAAAATATGTGACTATATTTACAGAACCGACATGAACATCCACAATTCTCCTCTTTGAGACTGTGTTCTATGAGATGGACTATCTGCGTCACCGAAAAAACCAGGCAATACAAAAAAAAAAAAAAGCAACACCGACAACCTGCAAATATTGTAAAGAATAGAATTGTAAATATTACAGTGATGCCCACTTAGCTGGGCATAGTGGCCTGCCTTTGTTTGTTATATGAAGTAACAATGGCGTCCTTATAGTCCTTTGGTGTTGTGCCTGTATGCGTTATTACTCCCCGTATTTACCTTAAACGTGGCGAGGAAAATAACACCAAACCGTTAACATTCTCTTTTGTTTTCATATTTTCAATTGCAAACCAAAAAGAAAGGAAAACGACAACAACAATGGTTGAAACTTGTGAAAATTGATTTTTAACGTTTTATTACCCTTTGGGGAATAGACTAGTAGAAATATAAAATTTGTTGCTGGGTTATGGCAGCAGGTGGATGGAGATGGAAATGGAGGTGATGGTGACGGTGACATTAAAGAAAACAATGAGATTTAACAATAAACAAGCGCATGAAAATGGTCACAATGGGATGGCGGACAAATCGTGAGTGAATTTTCCCCAAAAAAAAAAAAAGATCTTTCCGGTATCAGTTTCTGTTACGTCCATTGTCTTCACGCTTATCATTGAAAGTGTTAAGAATTTGATTTTTTTTATGGAGAAAAAAAGGTTAAGTCTGGAAAACGTGTATAACTGTGGAGACATATTTTGTGTTTGTTAATCCGATATCAGCTCATTGTTCGGGGAAGCTTAGTTGGGTAAGATTGGTACAGATAGTGAAACGTGAGAGATAGCTAAATATGAAATTAAGGTCAGGGTGTCAATAACCAAATAGAATTTAATATTTTTTTTTTTCATAAAAACCCTGATTGAGATTTTTTTCCAAGAGGTGGACAATAAAAAATTATTATGCATAGAGAAATTGTTTAGAAGTGGTCAAAAAAGAAAAATGAGGGCAGAGTTAATATTTGTTAATATCTTATTATTATTTCCAGGTAACTGACATGACTAAAATTTTGGTTTACAAAAATAGAGATTTCCGTAAATCTTGTCATGGTATGATAAAAGTATGTCCATCAGAAAATACTGTATTTGTAAAGGAAACAAATAATTATAGTTCGCCTGCCGTAGAATGTTCAGATTTGAGACAAAACCCTCACACTGTTCGTTTTATCTTTTTTTGTTGAAAGTATAAAACTTAGTATGGCTGGGTTTTTTTAAGATAAGCAGGCAATATGAGGGGGTTAATGCCAAAGTGGGCCATCCCACATTTTTGAAAAAAACGGGTTAACACGTGTTTCGGAAACACTGTGTCCACCTTTTCAATCCCATGTTAGTCTTGGATTAGTTTATACAACTTCTAAGAGATGGCAGCACAAATCAATTTTGGGCCAGATGATTTCAGATGTGTAGTGCTGTTGCCAGACTGGGCCATGTGTCATAGACCACTTTGGCAACCATAATAACCTGTAACATCACTTTGCTTTCTGCAGCTGTGTGTGATGGTTTAAAATTTTTGCAAAAGTACAAATTTCCAAAAAGTGTAATCCATCTAAGTGATTCAAAGTGTGTATAATTACATTAATTTTTATTAATAAGACGTTATGTGGATAATAATATGGCTGGTGATGAGAAAATGTTATGGAATGGTAAGTAAACTAAGTTTGTTAATTTAGTTCCATATTTTATTTTGAATATTCTACCTTTCAGGTTTAAGGTCATTGTTGTTGTTCCTTTTGCTGGAATCAGCGATTTACAGAAAGCAACAAGTACCATTGATTCGGACGAAACGGAATCAATATTTTTAAATTTAAATTGTATTCCTTGTCTTATAAATCGTTGATTCCAGCAAAGGCCAATGACCTTGACAAATGACTTTGACCAATGACCTTGAATCTGAATAATACAAATTCTTGATATTTTTGACTCCATTATTTAATAGACTTGAGTGAGTCTGACTTTTCTGCATCATTTTCTGAGTATGAACCAAATGTAAGTTCAGAAACAGAATCAAGTGATGACGGTGTTCGGGAGTGTGAAGGAAATGAAATTATAACGGGAGTTGCTTCTGTCCAAGGTGTTGATGACAATAATTTTTCTGAAGTCGACAATTCCGAAGTAAGCGAAAATCAATCGGAAGCAAATCAAAGAAAGAGAAAACGGGAGCGAAAACCAGAAAATTGGATGGTTATAACGACGATGTTGACACTTTTGAGTCGGAAGAAGAAATAAAACTTCTATTCCATCTATTCCTGACAAGCTACCGATACTATATAAACATGGCCACGAAATAAGTATGGAAAAGAAAAAAGATTTAATAACATTGAAGGAGTTTATCCCTCCAATTTTTCATACTTTTTATACTTCACTAAAGTGTTCTATGAGAGCAAGTAATATTGTTTATATCGCTGAAGACGATCAGGACGGCATAGATTAAGCTAATTTTTTTCTTTGTACTTTAGTTTTATTTTTTTTGGTGTTGTTTAAACTAAAAACCACATTATCTCAATTCAATTGCAATGTGGGATGGCCCACTTTGGCATTAACCCCCTCATATATATGCTTGTGGGTGGTAATACGGCGTGGGGCGAGTATGGTGGTAATGAGTGAAATTTTGCACAAGATTTTATGCAGGTGTGTGTTGACAAAGCAACCCCTTTACGCATGCGACTATCGCGTTCTCGTTCTTGCTTTATAATTAGTTTAGGTAGAAATTGAATTTTTAAATGTAAAATCGAATATATTGAAAATAAAAAAAATCAGAATCTTACACGTACTCAAGGAGTGTCGTACAAGCATTCGTCCGTATGCATATTATTAAATATATTTTCGTATACATATTGCAGGTGAAAAACAAATATAACTCCTAATTTGTTTATTACTCTCCTATTTAATTTACACAACAATACGAACTGCAGCCAGTGACTTCAAATACAAATCTCAAATCTCACGTTTGGGTTATAATACAAACAAATTCCCCAGATTTGTTGCACAGTGTAAGTCATTTATATTCTTCAAAAAACTGCATGAACCTTTTAAATTTTAAATACTCTCTCTAATTGTTTAAATGCATCGCATTGCTGTTCATCTTAAAGCGCATTCATTTTGGAATTAAAACCAAAAAAAAAAAAAAATATTTTCCCCGAAAAAAAACAACAACATTTATTTCATTAAAATTAAACTTAATTATTTTGTAAATTTTGCAGTTGAAATCGACTCAAAGGAAGAATGATGCACCAGCCAAGAGATAGCGAGAGGGGGCGAAGAGAAAGACAGTGGACGTGGGGAGTGGAAAAATAACATTCGAATAGCTGGTGCTTGGAAATGAATATGAAAGATGTAAAAACACTTCAAAACACATTCAACAAAATGATGTTAATTAAACATCATTCAACGCTTCAACAATCAAAAGAATTGTTTTTTTTTCCTTGCGTCTTGTTCACTCGTTCGTTCGTTCGTTCTCTTTTCATATCATTTTTGTTGGCATTGGCGTTGCCGTTGCTGTGTGGCTGAGTGATGATGCTGTCGGTTGCTGTGCATGTTTCCTGCTTCGTGCACTTGTGATGGCTTTTTTGGGCCAACAAAAAGAATTTTTGTAGCATGTGTTCTGATTTGTATGAAAAATTCCCAAGGAAGGCCAAAGCCGAAAGAAAACCCAAATGGAATTCATGGTAAGATTGCTCAAGTCGAAAGATTTGCTCGTCGGTCTGTCTATCCTACAAAAAAAAAGTGTTTTGGGATGTGTAGAGTGTTTCGAGTACTTTCAGGGACCGGGTAACCTATATGTGTGGCAGAATGGGTCCATAAACAACTAATTTCGTATTTTAGCGTTACCTTAAATCTAGAGGAACTTTTGCATTTCTAAAATACTTTTTGGAGATTTTACGATTAGAAAGTTATTCCAAAGGTGTGTACAATTTATTGTCCCCTCCATAAAAGCACAGTGGATAGTGTATTATACACTATTATTTTCTTGAGAGGACGTTATCTAATGTATTGGCCGACTTTAACGTTTTGGTCAGCATAGGTGAGGGTTAGATGTTTTTTATGCGGGGGGTCATATGGAGTAAGAGTTGCCAGAAACAAATGCTATTGTATCTGGATTCCAGAAAAATTTAACATGGTTTCAGTAGAAAAATCTTGATTAAAAAAATGGTAATTCATTGGTCACATTTCGGAAACCAGCCATGATATCAAAGTGATTTATTCATTAAATTATAGCTAGAGTGATGTCCTACAAAATGTGTTATGGATCGTATGACTCGTGGCTGGCCCTTTCGTTTATATCTTGATGAGATTATAATTATATAATTATTGCATTTTCAATACACAAAATATCTGCTAGAGAAAAAATATTTTCGCCCAGAAAAAAAGTTAAGTAGCCTACAAAAAGTAACGATTTTTCAGAAAAATATGTCTGTAATTCTGCTCATCTACAGAGCAAGCTGATGCTGTGATAATTTTTCGGATTTAATGGAATTTTAAAAATTAAAATTTTTTATATTGTTTCTATCTTCGAAAACCAGCCAAGGTGTCTTTACCTTCAACTGATAGAGGTTCGTACAATGCATGAACATCATTTCAAATATCTTTGTGCAATTTGACAATTTCGATTTAGCTGGAAAAATTATACAATAGCTTGCCGTTTGACAACCCAATATGGAGTACAGGTGTTACAGAAAATGCAATGATTACGTTAACATTCATTTAAGGCGATGGACACCCTGGCGGATGATTTATCTATTTGAGCTGTATATTCATCATACGCCCCAAAGGTACAGTCAATGTTACAACCCAGACGGATCGAACTCGGACAGAATGTCTGCATAAGTATTCGATTCCGATGACGCAGTCTGTCAGTATTTGTACCGTAAGTTGTATGTGAGGCTGACAAGAATTCGAATTGAATTGTCTGGAGGAAATTCGGAAGGTACATTCTCGTTTTCCGATAAACTTCTGTCCAAAAATTAGGATTGGGGGGAGAAAAATAGTTTTTTTTTTAATTTATCCATGCGGAAATATTTTGGCCATAGAACCTGCAAATAAACTCCAATTAGGATAAAATGTTGCCTCAGAAGAAAGGAAAATTGCTGATCTCATCGCCTGGGTTCTCATTTTTTTAAAGTTAATCCGAAAAACAAAATGATTAATTCGTGTTTTGGGACAAAAATCTTGGACTATTTCCACTAAATTTGCCATATCTGCGAAGTGTGATATTTCGGGTGGGCAAAAGTTACCCGCAAAACATGGGCAACCCTTTCACCTTTCCAAATCAGTATTGCTGTCTGTTGCATCTCTTAACTGTAAAATTTTGTAGTGGTCGAAATTAATATTTTTCAAAATCGATAAACTATTTTCTTTAGAAATAAATGTTGACGTCATAAAAAACACACAAAAAATCATAGTTTATGGTAAAAAAAAGGTGAGTACAATAGCTCTTCAAATGTATGAGATATAGATCGACCAAATCAAAAATCAAATTATTGTTTTTAAATTTTCAAAATCTGAAATTTTTTGGATAATATAAAAAAAGTAAACTTCGAACTTTAAACTTCACTCTGTAAGTTTTTAAGTTTTTAAAATGCAATATGACAATTACATAATATAGAAAAAAACCAAACGCCTCCCTTAAAATCGAATATCGAAAAGTAATCAACTAGTCAAACACTTGTCCGGTTTTAATTTTAATACTTTGAAAGAATGGCTCACTCCTTGCCTACAACCAATTTTTTACAGAACTGAAAAAAGTTTACTTGATCAAAAGACTGTAACCGATGGAAATGGATTCTGGGCAACTGTGCATCGGCCAAGTCTTCTGGAGTTCGTGGAGAAAAGGAGAATGACGTGTGACTCACTCAAGCAGCTGGTGCTAGGATCGTTGAGCGAGTATACGTCATTCAACCGAACTTTTCATATGTGACATAATCTTTCAGCATGTGTTTTTTCCTGCTAGCTGTGGCAAACTAAAGGCAAAAGTCAACAAAAACTACTCCCTCTTTCCCCCCTTCAATACCCTACATTACGAGGAGTGTAAGACACACAAAAAAAGAAGTAGCACAGTCTCTCAGATATAACCTGGGAAAAAACGAATTGTCTGACAGTCAAGCTGCCATTAAATCTCTGAATTCTGCCTTTATGAAGTCAACATCAGCGCTAGATTGTCACAGATTTCTAAACGAGAAAACTCGGATGTTTATGATTCATCTTCTGGTTGATGGACCACAGGGACACACCGATCTGTACCGTTGTCCGGATGAGCTAAACGAACCATGTAAACATTAATTGGGCTAGAAGTTTAGAAGACCTAAGATTTTTTGCTATAATTAAATGGTCTGTTTGGAAAAATTACAATATGTGGTACTGTCTGCAACTCACTAATGAAACTTTAGAGTGTGGTCCAAACACAAGATCTGTTTATTGATTTACTTGAAAGAGGAAACATTCTCATTATTTATGGGCTGCCTTAGCTAACTTCACAGTAGTTCGATCTGATTTTTTAAACAAAATCATTTTTCAATCTCGAGCTGTTTTAAACAATTTTTATCAATTCTCAGATTTTCCCCAATTTTTATTATTTTTGAAAAAAAATTATTTTTTTTCACTTTTCTTAGCATAACTTTAAGAGACTCCAAATTTTTAAACTACTTAAGCGTTACGAAAAAAAAATGTTTTTTGAACTGAAACCTTTTAAAAAACGACAACCATTTAAAAAAAAAAATTTAGGAAAATCTGAGAATTGATAAAATTCTATTCTGCTGCCAAAAATCAGCTCGATTGGTTCACTGAAAAAAGGGTTAAACATCGGTCGAAAGGCTTTCATACAGGCCACTATGAGCTTTATACTTCAAACTTACAAAAAAAAAAAATCTGACGTGTACATGAAAACCGCCGATACACGTGTATTTTTATTTTTTCCCCTCTTTCCGAACATGTGCATTTGGTTCATAGGACAGAAAAAATTCTATTTTTTGTAACACGGTGTTATTATCGTATGTATTGATTTGTTTGACTTTATAATCTGAATTGCATTACAGGCATTTTGATGAACGTACTCTACCTCACTATCCTGTGGTAGCGGAGAAACACAAAAATATGTTCCCAAACAAAAAAGATGATAAAGAATTCCAAAGAGAATGTTGTAGAGAGCTTTGCAATGAGCATAAATGTACATATAAATGATTCAATGAAAGTTCTCCGTGCCCTGCAGACAGTATACTGCCGTGAAATTATTACCACGGGCAAAAGCTAGTTTAAGTAAACCTCATTATTCTGCTTTCTGAGAACATACTATACTGATGTTTCAAACTCAAGTTAGAGTAATTTTCATGTTGATGCTGGTTCACTTAATTTCTAAGAAACTCACAGTTTTTGTTGCAAACATTCTTGGGAATAGTTTTTCGCCCAACCGGGACTAATATGCAATTCAATTCAACTCATTAAACATTTTTCACCCGTCTGCCAGTATTTAAATAATTTCAAATTCTGGCACTTTAACAGCATTGAGGTATATTCGGACATTATTGACTTATTAAAAGGTTGTTATTGTTATAACAAAAAACTGTTTCTGCCAGCTCAGCATTTCCTTTCGAGCGATACCATCTTCATAAATATGAGTGTGTCTTTAAATGTGAGTACCAAACTATAATTATACAAATGCCATAGACATATTTTTTGTGTGGCAACAATTCCAAATCCCAAAACTTAAATTACCATTTTGGGCAAATGTAAAATGTTATCTAATAAATTTCCAAACATGCTTGTATTTTACTTTAAACTTCTTGCAAACTTTTGTTGTGATTTAGACCTTGGGCTATGCCAGGCCATAAGTACATATTTGAGTATTAAAAAAAAAAATAGAATATTTGAAAGAATCCTATTCACACCCACAGATAGTTGCCGTAGGCAAGGTATGATGTGGTTGCCAACTGTGGCCAAGGATTTGCATATTTTGCATAGGACGAAACACAAACCGAATAAAGTGAAAATGGGGAATGGCTTAAAAGGGGTTACTTTTCACGGTGGTGTATACATCAAACAGGGATTAATTTATGTCCGTTTTCCGAACAAAGGGATA
Organism: Hydrotaea cyrtoneurina; assembly: GCA_958296145.1. Taxonomy (NCBI): domain Eukaryota; kingdom Metazoa; phylum Arthropoda; class Insecta; order Diptera; family Muscidae; genus Hydrotaea; species Hydrotaea cyrtoneurina. The sequence continues at coordinate 23,765,799 of OY282514.1, read as the reverse complement.
GACTTTGATATGTACGTCGCTTTGTGTTAATATAAGGCTTTCATAATATTTAAAACTACGTCTTTCAGTCTTTAAGATTGTGGCGAATGAAAGACCTTAAGCGCTCCAGGGAATGTGGTACTAATTTTCATTCAAAAATTAAAAATTGCAGCCATATAATCCACTTATCTTTAAATGACATTTCATAAAGGCCGAATAGTTCAACTAACGACCAAATCTTCACTCTCCGCAAAATCATGGAAATGATCTATATTATTTGTGGAATAATCATCCAGAAAGTGTTTTTCCTGCCTGCTATGACATTAGCATTCAAGGCAAACACCAACAGACACTACTCCCTTCATTCCTATCGCTAATACAGTGCAAAAAAAAGGGAAACCCTGCTAGAAACCATGTTTGCGTATGATATCACCAGCAAAATGTGTACACTTCTGACTGACACTAGCCTATGTGACACCAGATCCTCAATGATAGGAATAGGAAGCTACCCCTCCGAAGAGGTCATCCGACTACAAGAGGTCTCTAAAGAAAAATTATGTTCGCCAGTGTATACCTTCCAATCAGACCGAGTTCCATTACACCGTATTACACACATTCTGTCCGATGAACCAAATTTACTTTTTCGGAAAGGGGATAAAAATAAAAATACACAGAAAAGAATAGAGAATTTTTTTTTTAAGTTTGAAGTATGAATCTCGTATTGGCCTGTGTGAAAGCCTTTGGACCGATTTTTAACCCTTTTTCAGTGATCCAATCGAGCTGATTTTTGGCAGGCAGACTCGTCAAATTTTTTAAAAAAATTTTTATCAATTCTCAGATATTCCCCAATTTTTATTATTTTTGAAAAAAAAATATTTTTTTCATTTTTCTTAGCATAACTTGTAGAGACTCCAAATTTTTAAACTACTAAAGCGTTACGAAAAAAATTGTTTTTTGAACTGAAACCTTAAAAAAACGATAACCAAAACGATTTTCTAAATTAAAAAAAAATTAGGAAAATCTGAGAATTGATCAAAATCTATTTTTTAAAAAATTTGACGTGATACAGACATTTCCACGAGTCTGCCTGCCAAAAATCAGCTGGATTGGATCACTGAAAAAGGGTTAAAAATCGGTCCAAAGGCTTTCACACAGGCCACTACGAGCTTTATACTTCAAACTTAAAAACAAAAATCTCTAATCCATGTAAAACTTCTCTAGAAAAGCATTAGCCGTTCGGAGCATGGGCTATAAAATAGTAGGTCCCGGTCTGTGAGTATACAAATTATATCATACACAGCTCACTGATTAGAGAGAAGTTTCGCGTCTGTTCCTTCATGGAATGTTAAGGAAAATAAGTAAGTAGTCCCGAGTCTTGCCAGCTTGTCAACTCTGTTTTATGACCCTGTATCCCATCACCCACATAAGGTGGATGCTGAACTGCTGAGCCATCTCGTTAAGAGATCTCATGCATTTCAGGGCAGATATTTCATGGCAGTCTGGCTATCGGAGAATATTGAGCAGAAAAAAAACGTAAGCTCCAAAAAAGAAAATAATTCAGAAGAGGTTTGTGGTCAAGCGAAATGCCGCATACGGCACAATTGAATTTGTTATGTTTTCATAAATAGAAATTTTTATATGGATAATAAATATGGATAAACTAGTTATTTACACTAGTAACAGTAGTTCTGCATTCGCCCAATAAGCAAAAAAGACGTAAGCGACAAAAAGAAAATGCTACCGAAGAGGGGTTTCTTTTGTGGTCAAGCAAAAAGGCGCCTTTATAAATAGAACTTTTTGTTATTAATATTTTGGGACTATGAGCGTTGCATAATTTTCTATCGATTACACTGTGACCACAACCATTGTTTCACCATAGCCACCACGCTCTTCGTCTCTTTACTAAGGATATCATACGAATATATCCCGTTATAATATATATCCATATTATAGAAGATATTTCTTGTTTGCTGAGAATGTCAAAAACCCGCATATATATGTATATGTTTAAAAAGTGCTCTTATTAAATACAAAATGAATCAATCGACTATTCTAAACGTGTAACTGCAAGTCGCTGTAAAAGTGCACAAATGAAACTGAAGCATGCCACACAATACAATTGCATATATAGAGACGGTGGCGTTAAGTTGATAGCAAAGCAATTACAAGCAGGAACAACTTACGTTACTGCTCGTGGAACAATTTTGCGAGTTTGTAAGAAGAACCCATCGATTAAATGCAAACCAAGATACGGGAGTCCAAAATGGTTTACAGATCTAAATGTTGAGATAAAAATTATATTCAAATTAACTACATCATACAAACGGATACGTACATACAGACTAATCTGAAAAGGTGAGCGGAGACATTCTGACATGGGCTATAATAGGGGAAAAGCCAACAAGCGGTGCAAAAGTTTAAGTACTAGCATACAACGTGCTTTGTTTCATTTAAAACTAAATCTAATGAAATGTATTTAAACAAATCTCGTTTACATCATGTTCTCAGGTCACCAAAGGTGGCCCAGTAATGCAGAGCCATTCAGATTTTTTGCAATTATGAACGTTATGAGAAATCTAATGGAATTGTATGCGGCAGTTATGTCACGTTTTCAGAAACAGTTGTCCGTTTATGTAAACGAGACCCACATATGCGGTAACTGGTGGATGCTGATGGCGATGATGATGATGATGGTATAGGGTATAGTGACAGCCTCGGGCCAACCCATTCAAATTAGAAACCAACAAATAGAACCGGAATATTTAACATTGGTTTCCTTTACACCAATTTAAGGTTAACAATATGCTAGTTGGTCTCTTTCGGTGTCCCTTTTCCACGGGATATGCTTCTTCGGTTAAGCAAACACCAAAACACATTTAAACAATGCTTAAATGGAGGAAAAAGAAGGCATAACAAAACAAAAACAACAATAACAACAACAACAACTGGAATCCTTAACAAAGTTCAAATAAGAAGCCCAGCAAGATGATGACGGCGGCAACGTGGTGAATGTAACAAAATAGGAGAACATTTTGTAGTGGCGTGTGTGTGTGTGTGCGGGCTGATGGTAGTAATACCCCGCCGGCTGTAACGGAAACGGATACTGATGATAACATGCTAAAGCATATCCTGTGTTGTGCTGTTGTATGTGCAAAACATAGCAAAGAGCGAGACAAAACATCAGTTGCACACACACACACACATACACACACAGAGAATCACATAAGAACTAAAAACCCAACTAGACAAAGTGTTGCAAAAGTGTAAAGAACATTTCGAATAGAGAAAATTAAATTCCTTTCTTGCCTTCACGTACTAGTCCGAAACTTTTTTGTTTTAAAGTAAACTATTTACATTTAAATACAACAAGAAAAGAACAGGCTGTTAAACTAACTTTGTTTCTGTGTATATTTAAATAAAAAAAAAACAAAAAAACTTTTGAAAATTTAGTTAAGACTGATAGAAACCGGTTTTGTCTGTTGGCTATAGCCTCTCAAAAACAAATTCAGTTATAATAAAATATTTGGCAATGTTTTAAATATTAATGTAATATTTACAACCCAGCAAGGCAACAGCAATTTCCACAAATGAAAAACACCATTAAGGTGCCTCTGTAGGCCATGGTCAGTTTTTTTTTTTTGTTACTATCATGCGAGTGACTGTAATTTGACTTTCACCCTCGGTTGGCCCACAACAAAAAAAAAGACTGTAGGGCTCTGGAAACGATCATTTTAGCAAATTATTTAAAACTAGTAAGTTGTAATGCGCCTATGGCGCCCGTTGAAATATGGAAAACAAATTTTGTTGAAAAAATAAATGTTTGTGGAAAAAAAATTTTTTTTGAATTTTTGTGGAAAAAAAATTTTTTCTTGAAAAACAAAATTTTGTTGAAAAAAAAAATTTTTCTTGAAAAAAAAAATGTTGTTGAAAAAAAAACATTTTGTGGAAAAAAAAAATTTTTTGTTTTTTTGCTATACATTAAGTATAAAAAAAAAATTTTTTTTGGCACTACAATTAAATGTATCTTTTTGTAGTAAAAGTTGTTACAGTTTTATTGTTTTTTCATGTACACGGGCAAGTATAGGCACCCAATTTCAAGAAAATAAGTTAGAGTATTAAATACTTAACAACCTCTGTTTAATAGTTCCCGTCACAAACCGTCACTTTTTTTGTTCTATTCTATTAAGTGTGAAAAATGACCCAAATATCATGTGTTTGCAAAATTGCGCCTGAAAAAAAATATTGGACCGAATAACCCTTTTTCTACATCGACCCATTGGAATTAACATACCTTTCATCCGACACCAAAAAATTAATGATCGGTTGCATAGTTTGCCTGAAATTCAATTCAAAAGATGATATTTTTTTTTTATTTAAACATTTTTTGTAAGTCCGAAAAATTGTCAACTTTGATTGACGCTAGAATTCAACATTTTTATCCGATTTCAAAATTTTTTTGGATTCTTAATCAGTGAGAAGATCTCTATCAGATGTAATTATTCATTTTATCATATTCTTCTGTCAAATTTTTGATTTTTGCAACTCTTTTAGGGAAAAGGCGCCACAGTGCGTCGGCAGTTCTATTGAGGACAAACAGGGAACTACTCTCAGTGAACTGACATAATTTACACACCCACTGAACTGGATCTGCTATTGTAAGCTGGCTGGCTAATGTTTCTTCTAGTCGGTGTTTACGTGTTGGGAAGGTCGCTGAAATGTTCATATCCGGCTTTGAAAACGGAAAACGTCAATTCTGGCATCTTATTAAATTCGTCAAAATTGTTTTATGAAAAATTATTCCTTAAGGACGTTTAACGAAATTGAATGTTTGACAGCTGTGATAATGTAATTTCAATTGTTAATTGACCCCCTTAATGGTTTCTGATCCTCCAGGAGCTCACATCCTCTAGATCCACAAATAAATAATATGAGAAAAAACCTTAGCATTTTTAAACTTCATAAAAGTCAACCAATCGATCCACCCTCAAAACGAATGTCCGTAATGCCCTATTAGCAGTTTTAGCCACATAACTCTTCACTCAAACCTCTGTAAACGCTTGTAATCCTTGGTGTGCTCAAATATCCGGCACCCTCTTGAGAAATAGAAATTCACTTACGATTGTAAACATTTTTATTTTATTCACTTTTAAATAGGTCCTGTGTTCATTCCTAAAATACACACACTGGATTATTCCCTTTAATATCCCTCAACGAGAACAACTTGTACGAAAGCAACAAAATGGTTAATAACTTTCTAAACAACCATTTTACAAGTGACCATAATTTTTAGTTCACATATGTGTGAGTGTGCGTGAGCATGTATATGTGTCATTATGAGCTTATGGCTTTAACAAGGGACGTGAGTATCACAACCGTATGGAGCATGACAGCGAACTAAAGTTTATCGCTGGACATGGATATCCGTCGACAATGGGATGAAGTGTGTAAAATAGAAAAACTTTAATATGTGTGTGTAATCGTATCTTGTATTTCTTTACAACACATACACATACACTTATAAATATTTTGGCATGTGCTCAATTGCGGTTATGGAAGGAAATCTCTTCCGTTTGCTGTGCTTCCGGCAAACTATTTAAAGTTAACAATAAGAGAAATCTTATAAAAGTCCCAACTACTAATACACATATCTGTGTATGTAACGAAATATGCAAGTGTTGTGGATATCGGCATATATATGTATGTATATAAAGGAAGTGACACATGCATATGGGACACTGCGCGTACAAGTTGAGATTGTATTTTTGTCAAATTCTACACCGAAAATGCAAAGACAACGTTTTGCTTCAAAAACACCCCGGTGAATTATGGATTGGTATATAAAAACATCAAGTCAGTGGAAAATACATTATTCTCAGGGCCCACGTTTGACAGAGCGGTAACTCGCCCGACACACCATTGCCGTTTTTGGGGAATACATTTAAAAAAACGTAAAACCAAAATTCTACGGAAATTTTATCGAGCCCTAACCAAAAAGAAAAGTTTACAGGATAGGGTTTTTTGAGTGATCAAACAATACACATTTAATTGGCTATATATTTATAAATAGATTTTTTAAGTTTTTAATATTTTGAGATTAAGAGTGTTGAAAAGGTTTCTAACGAATTTCATTAAACAGCGAGTTTTGAAAAAACAGTGGCGGTTATCTTTATAAATATGTTTTTTTAGTTTTATAATATTTTGAGATTAGGAGCATTGGAAATTTTCTTTCTTTTTTCTTTCGAATTTCATTCTTCTTTTTTTGCGGTAAATGCTCGATATAATGTCCTTATAACTGGGGTGTTTTATCGCCCTCAATCTCGATTTGTTTATACAATTAACCAGATACAGGACAAGTTACATCTCTGACGTAACGTCCCATATGTTGATAAGTGTGTGCTTTGAATGAAAAACTACCGTACAAATTTCCGGTCAGTTTGTTTTCTATTAAAGTACATTTGGATTTCTTCTTATACTCGTTTTTATTTCATCTATCTTCGTTTCATTCTCAATGTTTTCTTTGTTGTTCATGTTTTCATCATTTAACTTTTATGGTTAGTTTATCTACCTACCTACCTCTAGACTTCTACATATCCGGGCCAAATTTGCCGTGTCTTTTTTATGTGAATGTCTGTGTATGTGTGTGGTTTCTTTTCGGCCATATTCCAAAAGTTGTTTGGCCAAAATGTGTAAACCTTTGTGAAAAATTTACATAAAAACTCTTGGGATGCCAATTTTGTTGTGTGTGTGTGTGTGTCTGCTTGCTTTGGTATTAGAGTTGGACTTCTCTTAGGTTGTGTACACACATATATACGAACGCATACTTAAAGCTATTACAACATATATACTATGCATATTATACATATGTATGTAGTTACATTAATATATATTACACACGTCCACATAAACAATTTCATCTAATGGTATCCTAGGCTAAGGTCCTTCGCTTGCGTAGAACGGGCGAGGTTGGGCTCGAATGAATGAATGGAAACGTGTGTGTGTTTTTGGCCGATAACAACCTTAATACAAATTGAATAAAATTGTTAACTTTATTATTTCGTTTTATAACTAAATTTGCCCGAACAGAAAAAAGCACAGAATAGATTTTCTTAATGTGCGGGTGGTACTAAATTTGAATGAACGATGGGCTGGTCAGAGCCCCTGTTTGACAGTTTCATGTGTGGTCCGAATACGGTAAATTGTGTTTTAATGAGTTCAATTTATTTAAAGGGAATTTCTGCTGAATTGGAATTGTACAGAATGTGGACCCCTTAACTGTGGACCCTTCTTTATATTATGGATTACTGAAGACTTTCAAGTAGGGATGGTGGAGAATTTAAAAGAAAACTTGTTTCGCTTCCACATAGTTCTTGGAAGGTGTTGAAAAACTCTTATAGGAAATTCCAAAGGTGGTAGGAGCCAACAGGGACTTGAATATGGCAGGGATGCTACTTATCTAGCAAAAAAATATTAAATCGAACGTATCGAAAACTGTGACAGTTATGACTGGCGATATTCAATGAATGAGGAACCAAATTCAAGGCAAACGTCAACAAACACTACACTCTCTTACCTCTTTCCACACTCCTATACCTATTCGTAGGGGGAATTCCCTGAGAGTTAGTGGAAAAAAACAGGTCAAGAAAAAATGGGTTTTCCAGTTCCATATTTTTTTTGAGAAAGTGCTACATAAACAGCTAACAACATACTTACAGAAAACCATTCAACTATTTTATCCAAGTGCCCGATAACACCATGCAACAAAAAAAAATGGAATGAATAATCACTTTAACGTTCTGATGTGCCGATGTACACAATACAATTTTGCCTGATTTTAAAATCATGATTTTGAAGTTTGTAGGAGAAAAGTGTAGAGAAAATTGCGAGATACAAAAAACTCACAAATTTCAGTTTATTTTTTTTGGGAAATTTCTTTTTGACTTTTTGACAATTTTACGAATCAACCAGATCCAAACGTCAAAAAAAAAAAATTAAAGTTTAAACATTTGGAAGCAAATCTAAAAGAGAATAAAAAAAATCAGTTCAAAAATTCTATGTTTTGGCACATAAGTAGCCATAGCCCGAAAACGACTTGTTCGATTTTGTTGAAATAAATTTTCAAAAATGTATTACTAAATTATTTGTAAGCGTTACTTAATCTAAATGACAGTCTCAGATTTATTAACCAATTTAAGTAGACCAACATTTTTTCGAATTTTTTTTTTTTTCGAAAATGAAAAACTCGATTAAAACCTAATTAATTTCCAGCCCGTAAAGCTGATAAAAAAATTTGAACTTGTTTCAATTACAGAATGACTGAGGACAGATTTATTAAAATATTTAAGTAAAAAAATATTTTTTTTTTTTTAAAAAATATAATAATTTTGAAAAAATAATGAAAATTCGAAATAGGCGAAAAAGTAAAAAAAAATAATAGTTTATCAAAAAAACCCATAGCTTTCAATTAAAATGAGGTAATGAGAATTAAAATCGTTGTGGGATTTTCTCTTTTATATTCGGTTTAGTGAAGGCACTTCTGTTACCTACACCAATAAAAAAATTAATTCGATTAAATCCAATTAATTTCCAGTCCGTAAAGCTGCTAAATACATTTGCCACTTGTTTCAATTATAGAATGACTCTGAGGACAGATTTATGAAAAAATTTAAGTAAAAAAATATTTTTTTTGGAAAAATTTAATAATTTTTAAAAAATCATGAAAATTCGAAATAGACAAAAAAGTAACAATTTTTAATAATTTATCAAAAAAACCCATATCTTTCATTTAAAAAGATATATATTCCATAGAAATCCATGGAGTATTTTCTCTATTATTGACAGTTTAGTGAAGGCATCCTCTGTTACCTACACCAATAAAAACTTAACTCGTTTAAAAGCTTATTAATTTCTAGCCCGTAAAGCTGCTAAATAAATTTAATAGAATGACTCTTAGTGACAGATTTATTAACAAATTTAAGTTAAAAAATATTTTTTTTTTTTTTTGAAAAATTTAATAATTTTGAAAATATCGTGAAAATTCGAAATTGACAAAAAAGTATTTTTTTTAATAGTTTATCAAAAAAAACCCATAGCTTTCAATTAAAATGAGGTAATGAGAATTAAAATCGTTGTGGGATTTTCTCTTTTATATTCGGTTTAGTGAAGGCCCTTCTGTTACCTACACCAATAAAAAACTTAATTCCATTAAATCTAAAAAATTTCCAGCCCGCAAAGACGTTAAATAAATTTGCCACCTGTTGCAATTGACAGAATGACTCTGAGTGATACTAGATATTCAATTAATATAGGAAAAAACCTCTTCGAATCATTCACCGCAGCATGCATCGAGAATTTTTTTGAAAAAGCTGACTTTAGTAAAACGGGCACAGAAGAGGATCCATTCAGAGGATTGTTTTAAATTTAAAAAAAAAAATCTACTTTACGGAGTATTTTTATACCAAATACGTACAAGTCCCTATTTTTAGAGCCCTACAAATATAAAATTTAATTCTATTTCTGACGCCAATCAGTTTTTTCTAAATGGTTTTGTCGTTTCAAAAGTAGGATCTCAGTCGGGGATATAATTTGCTTGAGGAATTTTGTTAAAATGTGCCATTTTTTTCCAGAGTGTACGAAAATATCCAAAGCGGAAATCATGAAACAAAGCGGAAATAAGTGCAATGGCATTTGGAAAGAGAAGTTGAAAGTGGCAAATCCTCATTCAGCAAACATGCCCTGCTTTCAAAAAAAACTACAAAATAATAAGACCTTTTTTTTATCGATTTCCACATTTAATCTGTTTGCACCATTTCCAGACCGAATGATAACAACAAGAAAAAAGTGACGACACCATTATTATGCTTTGATTAAAAATTCGCCGTCAACAAATCCTCGTTTTAAGCTATCGATGTTTATATTTCATTGTTCATAAGCTTTTGCGTTGGCATTTCTTTTGTTCGCAACAACAACAAAAAAACCACCAACACGAAATACGATATTCAAGATAATTTAGATTAAAAACGTTATTAGCCCCATTCAAAGCAATGTGCTAAAAAACTGTATAAGAATATCCTTATTCTTCTTCTCTACTTGTATAATTGACCATGTACCTGATGGAGAATAGCAAGAAAACCAAAAAAAAAAATATGTGGGATACACGGAAAAACGAACAAAAATAAAAAAATGCAGTAAACATTAAAGATTGTCATGGAAATATCGCAGTATTTGTGAAGAATGAATGGAAGGATGAGAGCATAACAAAATATATTACATTATAGGAGTAAAGTAAGTAAGTACAATGCTGATAAGATTGTGTAAAAAGGGTATTGGGAATGGAGTGAATGAAAGAGTTGGCACAATGAGTAAACAATTTTGATATATTTTGTTGAAGAAAGAAGGAAAGATGTAAATTTTGAAGATTGAAGAGAGAATTGAATGAAATTGAATTTCAAAGTGGCCAAATCGTAACCCATCACTAACACCATTTCTAATGATTAAAGGTTGCGATTTTAGTAGTTACAGGGTTAAACATGTGTTTGACAGAGGTCTTTTCTCGGGTTCAAAAATATGGGGTTATCCATTTCGTGGTTTCAAAAGTATAGGGCTGGAATTCGACATATGGAAATATTAGAAAATAAATCCGTTTACAATACCAATCGATCTTTGACAATGTATTTATTTATGTCTCTTAATATTCCGTGAAGGGACTGATGGGAAACTTATCTCAGACGGCTTGGCACGGACCGGCGAACCTGGCTGAATTGTCTCAGGCTATGACGGATGAATCGAAAATGGATGCAGAAACGTGCCGTAAAGTTCCCTCACAAACTATGGAAATAGCAAAGACTGTACAGAGGGCAGACATCCCAAGTTGTTTTTGGACACATTAGTTCGACTACACACTCTAGATGTCAGCAACTGGCATGGCAATATTTGATAGGTTGTTTTTTTTTTAAAAACAAATACCAACTTTTTGAAACCAAATACTATTTAAATACCCTCTTAGTAATCTATAGTAAACTACTTGGGACGACTGTCCTCTGTATGGTCTCTGGCAATAGCTTGTCTAGTGTTTTGCTGAGACACATACTTGTAATCGACACGACAGCCAAAATTCATTTCCTAAAGCAACTTGATACCGGTCAAAAATAAAAATTCGACGGACTGTCTTGCGGTCCTCGAAAACCTAATATAAGACAACTAGTAAGTTGTAATGCGCCTATGGCGCCCGTTAATTTGCTTGAGAAAGTATTTGTTACTTAATTTTAAAAATTTTGTAAAAAATATTTTGAGAAAACTATTTTGTAAAAAAATTTCGAAAAAAAATAAAATTGAAAAAAAAACATTTGTTGGAAAAAAAATTTTTTGTGGAAAAAAAAAATTTTGTTGAAAAAAAAATGTTTGTTGAAAAAAAAAAATTTGTTGAAAAAAAAAGTTTGTTGAAAAAAAAAAATTTTTGTTGAAAAAAAAATTTTGCTGAAAAAAAAAATTTTTGTGGAAAAAAAAAAATTTTGTTAAAAAAAAAATTTGTGGAAAAAAAAAAAATTTGTGGAAAAAAAAAAATTTTGGAAAAAAAAAAATTTTGGAAAAAAAAAATTTGGTAAAAAAAAAATTTGGGGAAAACACAATTTCTGTACAAAAAAAAATATTATTTTTTTTATTATTATTATTTATAGAATTATTATAGAATGCCTATTTAAATTCCTACGTACTGCGTGACAGAGTCAGTGAATCAGTGTATCAGTGAATCAGTGAATCAGTGTCGAGGGTAAATATATATTAAGATTGTCATGAGCGAATGGGATACAGAAGTCTTTTAGTTTAATTTTTAAACATTTCCATTTCCCCCCGCAAACGGAAACAATTTGTGGATATATTTTTGTAATAAGGTCATGCTGTGCCTTTTTTCTATGGAATAATTCGCCCGAATTTCTTGTTATCCTCCTGGAGGAGACCTACTCAATGCAGTTGCGTAATCCCAATTGCATTCTCCCATTTTCCGAACACATAATCTGTTTATCAAGGATACCGAAAACACTTTAAAACTGAAACCATCGATAATCTCCGACACACGCACACGACCGTTCGCAAAGCTTTGTCACACCAAACAAACGCAAACTGCAAGCTATTAACTATCGGTTTAGCCATAACACGAGCAGGAACATAAGGAACTGCATGCAAGACTTATTGCTTCAATGGAGGGAAGTAAGAAAGACACAACATAATTCGAGTGCGAGTCCATACTGTGAGCAGTACAAATGTGCAGTCTGAGAGTACTCCGTGTATCTGTGTGTGTGTGTGTGTGTGTGTGTATAGATGTGCCATAACCCCTGGAGTTCTATGACTACAACTACAGCTAGAAGTATGAAGGGGGGGGTACTTACCATTATGGGCAGAAGCAATTCATGCGTTTCGTTGCCACGCCACAAATGCGAGTCCTGTGGCACATTTTGTATTTCACATTCAAGTGAATTGATTTTCTCCTGCAAACGACTCAGTATACGTGGACGTACAATTGGTTTCAATGGAGATTTTGTCGGATTAGTGGAAACAGCTGTAGGCCTCGATGTAAAGGCGGACGACGAGGCGAAAGCGAACAACGGAATGGGAAATGAAACAGAAGCTAAAGCTTGTGCGGCAGTCGATGACGACGATGAGATTGTAGTTTTTGCACTGGTGCTGGTGGACGCTGAGGTATCGGTGGAGGTGGAGTCGGGGCCGTAGACGTTGGCTGAGACTGAAGAGGATGTTAAAGTATTTGATCTGCTTTCCGGTTTGTACATTTCTGAGGGTTTTACAGTTGTTAAAGACTGCAGATTAACCGTGTACAGCGATGTGGCTGTTTGTTTTACGCCAGCACTTAGGTCAGGTGTTGCTAGTGCCGAGGCGGCTTCAGCATCAGCATCAGCTTGTGCTGTCGTTGTTGTTGTTGTTGTTATTGTGGCCGAGATGGTGTTGGCATTGGCGTTACTTTCTACGCTTTGCTTGTTGGGTAACATGGTCTTTATCAGCAACTTGGCTTTTTTCAATTCTTTGTGAAACTTCTTCGTTGGTGTTGTTTCTGTGGTAGTGGTGGTGGAGGTGGAGGTGCTGCTGCTGCTGCTGGAACTTGTAGTTGCTGCTGTTGTGGTGGTGTAGCCGCTACTGCTTGTGGCATTGTCCAAACTGCCAATGGAAGGATTTTCTTTATGCTTTGTTGCCTGCACGGTGACTCTTTTGATGGCCAAACTTTTCTGCGGTTCACGTAGTTCGTGCAATTCCTCTAGTTTGGCCATTTTCGGTGAATGCAACACCGCAAAACTGTTAAGAGTCAGAGAAGGCGATGCCACATCGTCGCCCAGCAAGTTGGCGTTGTCGTTGGCGTCCTTATCATGTTGCTGTAACGGCTGCTGGTGTTGTTGCATCTGTTTGTTCTTGTGTTGCAACATTTCATTGTAGAGCTCTTTGCTATTGTAGAATTTGGTTGTCGAAAATTCCGGCTGTGCTCGGGGCACATGCATGGCCGCCTCCATGTCATGGCCCTGATTTACTGCTGCCGAGGACGAGGCCGCCGTTCCAACGCCACCATTGCCGTTGCCAGCTGCCGCAGCACCGCTCTTCAAATGTTGCATGGGTTCATTAATGTTGCTGCTGAATTTCGTGTTGGCAAAATCGAAATGTTGCATGGTATGGCTGGCATCACTCGCCAGCCGATGCATTGGGAAATCGAAACTTTTCTTAACGCGACGTTCGATGAAACCCATGGGTCGCATTACGGCTATGCCGCCCATGGAGACCAGAGGTGTCGGGTGATGGCTGTTATAGTTGGTGTTCAGATGGACAGGCTTTTCGTGATTTACAATGACAACGGGTTTGGCCAAAGACCTAGTGCCAATTTCCGGCAATGCTTGCGGGGATGTTGTTGAGGTCTGCTCTACCGTGGCCATCGTAGTGTCTGCGTTTTTCTCAGCCACATCGGTGGCGAATTCCTTTAAACGAAATTTCTCCTCAATTTCAGTAATGACGCCATCTTCTTCTTGCAACACTTTGCCGGTAAAATCCACCACCGGTGTAGCAGGATGCAAATAGGGACTCCAGTTGATATTGTGCTCATACGGTTGACTGTAGACTTTCGAGGACTCTTTATTTTCTCTGTAATCCTCCACTTCGTTGGGCATTAGATTCTGTTTCCACTCCTGCTGTTCGTCCACCCGTTTGGGTGTAAAGATGGTCCTTTCTTGCAGCAATCTATTGTTGGCCTCCTGTATTAGTGGCTTAAAATCGTCCAAGGACCTTTGTTTAGCAATTTCTTCTTCTTTTTCGTGTAACAACGAAGACGTTGAGGTCTTTAGGTCATCATAAGGGGGGGACTGTGAGGTGGTGGCCGTATTGAATTGTATGGATTCCAGAGCAATATCCGTTTGCGATTTCTTTGAATTATCCTCTATGGCAGTACGGTGAGTGGGGCCGTTGCTTAAGAGGGCGGTCGGGTAAGGTGTTGCTGTGATAGGTGTATCGGTTGCCATTTGCTCGGGTGTAGTCGGTGTCTCTGCATTTCCTGTTGCTTGTTTATGCATATCCGTTTCCGCGAGCTCAGGCGGCACTTCCGTTGTTAATGTCTGTTGCCGCCGAGTCTGCTCTTCTGTTATTGCCGGCATTTGTTGCATTTCTAAAGATTCTTTAACCTGCTTTTCATTGCTATGCTGCTGCTGCTGCTGTTGTTGTTGTTGTAGTTGCTCTGTTGCTACTTCCGTTTCTTTATTTTCGTGTTCATTCATTTGTAGTGGTATTGTTACCTTATCATTGTTCCTTGTGGAGCCCTCACTTTCGTTTGTGGTTGTTGTTGCTGGCGCATTTGAAGATGCCAACGTGGTGGTTCCCGTGGAACCGCTCTCCATCGGTGTTGCTGCTGTTGCACCGGTGGCCGACGTTGTTGTCGCCTGGGCCGATGATGTTGATGAAGCGGTGGCTTTTACCGTTGCAGCCGATGTCTGTGCATCGTCGGTTGCTTTCTGGGCCGTTGATGTTGGCGTCAGGCGCAAATCATTGTTGTCGGCGATTATTTCCGCCGCTATGGCGGCCGATAACGTTGTCGGTAATGCGGGTGTTGCTGCTGCTCTCTCGCTGGTGTAATTGGGCGCTGGTGTTGCCAGGGTCCTTTGCGTCAGCTGTGTTAGAAACAGATTCAAAGCCACAACTAAAATCCATCTATAAGCCATTTTGAAGCTGGCTTTCTTAAGATTTCTCATTTTTGTTGTTGCTGTTTTTTTTGTCGTTTTGATTTATTTGTCTGTTTGGCAGAATTTGTCCACGAGTTTCCCTTTGTTTAATGGGAATTAAGGACTATTATCTCATTGGATTCCCAGAAATGTTGCTATCCTTATGCTGACACTATCGCTGGCGATTGTTTTCATATCATTGTCTGCTTTTGATGGCTATCAGCCTGTTGGCCTCACGTTGTTAAAAATTGCTTCAGTTGCTGTTCATAGGGATTTACTTTTTTCCAGTTAACAATTCTGCAAAGAAATGGCAAGAAAAAAGAACAACGGCATGTTAAAATTTAAATTCATGAAACATCAACAATTATTGTTTGTTTATCATTTCCATATTCTGTCTGTCCCTTCATTCATTTCTGTATGTGTGTGTGTGTGCGTGTGTTTTTAATGGTTTTTAATTAATTACATTGTTTGTGGTTAATTTCATTTTCATTTCTCGGATTTCTTTGATGTTTTATTTGAACAATAAACAATATAAAGAGCTGTCCATAATCAAAATGATGGACATTGCTGCCATCAGCAGCTTTTATTTGTTTACGAAACATTTGCCAAATGGACGTAATTAATTTAATGGCACAAAACTGTCACTTTGTCTGTAGCATTCATTGTCTGATTGCTGCCTTCAAGGATGTCTCATATTTTAGGTTTCTGTTATGTTTCGGTTCTGTTGTCATTTAATTGTGCTCATCATTTTTATTTGATTTGGCCAAAATCTAAGATTGATCTAGTGATTAGCACAAAGGACATCATACCAGATCCATAAACTCCAAAGCAACCAAACAGCGAGGTCAACATTTTGATGTATGTAAGCAAAGCAAAGGAGAAAAAGACACATGAAATCCTATGATAATCATTTTGATGGATAGGTTTTATGGCCCCAAACCTACCAAGGCTCATAGGTCTTTTGAATTGATGGCAGTGTAGCAAAGCAGGATGAGGGACACAGAAGCGAAGAAGTATGACAACGTGCTGCCGTAGGCAATTTTATTTTTCAAAAATTCAAGATTGCCGAGATAGCCAATTCATTGGACAAAACCAACAGTGTCCTATTTTAATCGAGTAGGTATTGTTGTTTTAATATGGATTTAATATCCTATATATAAAAAAAACAGTTTATGGATTTTAAAATATTTAAATCAATGACCAAATAGGGTATTGAGCTCGCAATTAATTTGTGACGCATCGGTTAGGCCAACTGTAGGTGTCTGCAGTTAGCACGTAGCCGTTTGAAAGGTTTTTAAAGAAACAATTTATTTTTTTTTTGAATATACCACTGATTTCAAAATAAAAATAAAAAATTAAAAATAAAAAATAATTGTTGATAGCTCCGAGAATATTTTTTTTTATTTCAATTTTTTATTTTATTTTTTTTCAGAATTACGTCGACTTTCTTTTAAAAAACTCGTCGAAATATATTGATTTTAAAATAATATTTCTTTTGTAGCGATCTAATCAAAATTATCTGTTTTTTTAAATGAGTTTTATAGAAAACATAAAAAAATGGAATTGTTTTTTTATATTTAAATTTTTTAATTTATCTTTTTTTTCAGAGTTACGTTGACTTTATTTTAAAAACTCATCGAAATAATTTTTTTTATAAATAATATTTCTTTTGTAACCATCTAATCAAAATTATCTGTTTTTTTAAACGAGTTTTGTAAAAAACATAAAAAATTATAAATAAAAAATAGAATTGTTTTTTTATTTAAATTTTTTTTTAGAATTACGTCGTTTATCTTTTAAAAAACGCGACGAAATAAATTGATTTTAAAATAATATTTCTTTTGTAACGATCTAATCACAATTTTCTGTTTTTTTTAAATGAATTTTATAGAAAACATAAAAAAATAGAATTGTTTTTTTACATTTAAATTTTTTAATTTATCTTTTTTTTTCAGAATTACGTCGACTTTCTTTTAAAAAACTCGTCGAAATATCTGATCAAAATTATCTGTTTTTTTAAATGAGTTTTGTAAAAAATATAAAAAATTATAATTAAAAAATAAAAAATAGAATTGTTTTTTTATTTAATTTATTTTTTTTTTCAGAATTACGTCGACCTTCTTTTAAAAAACTCGTCGAAATAAATTGATTTTAAAATAATATTTCTTTTGTAGCGATCTAATCAGAATTTTCTGTTTTTTTAAAATGAATTTTATAGAAAACATAAAAAAAGAATTGTTTTATTTTATATTTAAATTTTTTAATTTATTTTTTTTCAGAGTTACGTTGACTTTCTTTTAAAAACTCATCGAAATAATTTTTTTTTTAAATAATATTTCTTTTGTAAGGATCTAATCAAAATTAAAATTTTATGGAAAAACTGGTCAGAATTTTCTGATTCTTTTATAATGAATTTTGCAGAAAACATAAATTGTCAACGAGATTTTTTACAAGAAAATTAAATTGATGAGGTAACTACTACATTTCCACGATGCTTTCTAAATTCAATAATTTTCGACCATGTTTTGCGATATTAAAAAAAAAGTGACCAGTTTTTCCATGATTTTCGTTTAGGAAAAATGGTCGAAATTTATTATTGTTTCCAAATTGGGCATGGCAGATCTTATTTTCCAAAAACGTTACACAAACTATTACGAATATTTATATAGCTAGAAGATATATATCGTAAGTCTACTGGGGCAGCTATTGTTTTTTAAGAATTAAATCCTTTGGACTTTGCTTTGCCGACATGAGATATTAACAAATAAACTAATTTCTCTCTGTCTATACTCTGTTTTATCCACTTTTAAGCTTTTCCGACGTAAAGAGATAGCAATCAAAAGCCGTGATCCCAAAAAGCATCGACAATTATCTCCACACGAATATGTTATCGACAGCGTATGCCTTGATTAGGTTCCTGATTTGTCAAGCAATAAATCTGACACATCTAGGAAATATGATCATATAATTATAAATACATTCAATAACAATCAGTACAAGAGGTAAAGACATAGGACTTTATCCCAGTCATGCCATAGACAATTGGCTGACGAAAAATTCCTTCACATATCCTTGGGCATCATTGGCAGGATGTCATCACTTCCAAGCTTACAAGTCGTATTTCCTATGACTGCTGAGAATAGAACTATTTTTACAAACTATATACCATCAATTTAATCACTCGCTTATGTAGATCAAAGACTGTCAAATCTTTAACATTTAAATTGATTTCATCTGATTATTGAGGATTATTTCAGCAGATGCAATCAATTTAAATGTTCAATATTTGGCCGACTTTGATCTACGTAAGCGAATGATTAAATTAATGAGATTCACATGTTATTCTTGGATGCCAGCTTAAAGCTTGCATTCAGTCAAGCGCAAATGTAGTGTCTTTGCCATAAGACAAAAAATAAAATAAAATCTAGTTTAAATTATTTTCGGAGACAGCAGTCATGTTTGTCTTCTCTACAGAGATTTTCCCTACTTTTGTTGTTGGAAAATAGTAAGTCTGACGATGCTAAAACAAATACAAAATCACTGTCCTGAAAGAAACACTTTGCCTTCATTTTCGATTATCCTCAGCAAATTGATTTCTATCCTTAACGAAGACAAAGAAACGAAAATACCAAAAATCTAAAGAGAGAGAGAGAGAAAACTAACACTACAAAAATACAGATTTCTGGAGCAAATACATGTGTGTGTATAAATAAATATACGTATACGTATAAACATATATGCTAGTAAGTACATACATGCATGTGTGAGTACGAATAAAATAAAAATCATTGTGTATATTTGTGTATGCCCAAAGTAAATGATAACAGTCTTTGAAGGCAACCAAAACTAAGACTCTGAGGAGAACGACTAAAAAACACTTAAACTGTCTATATTTACTTAACACACAGAGACATGCTTCATGAGGACGATGTGTGTGTAGTAGAAAATCATAAGCTTTACTTATGTGAGGGTAAATGAATGTGTGAGTGTGTCAGAGTACACTGACTACATGAGTACGTGTATTGGGGTGTACTGAAAATGTTTTGAGTGGGCTCAGTTTATGAATGTGGACAATTGTTTGGTTCACCCTCGTGACTCAGGACATACGGATCATATCGTGTTTCATTGCTATCAAGGGGAATTTAAAGAGAATTTTCGTGGCCTTGAATGCAAGCTAATGTAATGTTGGTGCCATATGAATGCAATGGAGACTTGACCATTGTAGTGAACTAACTCTGTCATGATACTGGGGAAAACTTTAAAAATTTACAGATTGTCGGGAGTTTTAGATGAACCATGGCGCACCATAATAAATGGCATAGTTGCCGCTTTGGCCAAATTTGCAGATATTTGAAATTAATAAAATGAAACCATGACACTCATTATGGCAGCATTCGTTCGTTTGCAAGAATGCTGCTCGAAAGTTAGGGACAACGTTAGACTTCTTACCAGCACTCAGAGATCCAGACTTTGACCCCAAGTTAATGTGGCTGTTTTAGTTGTGGGCCAGCTGTCGGGAATAAAGTTATAATACTTCTTCGGGATCTGTCCAGGAGCAGCTTTACCTGTGTTGACTCGGACCGGACAAAGCCAATTCGATCAAAACGAAATCGAGTAGTTAACAGGGGATGCTCGTCTTCTTTTACAAAACGAAATGTTCTCGGAAACAACTTAAGTATGTGGCTGGCTAAAGTTTTGGTCGGCTGTAATCAGATCGGGACTGTCATAGTCTTTACGGAAAAGAATAGGAGTTTGTAACAGGCGATTAAAGTTTGCCGTGTATTAAGGGAGCAACAATATTCCACGATCTCATCATACTAACCCCAATTTTATACCGTATGCTTGTGGGGATATTTCTGAATTAGTCAAGTTGATTTGAGGAGTATTTTAAACTCACTCGAAAAAAGTCGAAAATACCACTCACAAATAAATCAACGGTTTTTAATCATTGATTTCACTTTTGGCCGAAGGGCAATTCGTATATATATTTTTTTATTATAACACCAAAAAAATAAAAATTAAATAAAAAGTAAAATTACACACTAAAAATAAATGGGACATGGCTTGAAGGGTACTCCGCTTTTCTACTCTCTACTCATAGGAATTCTACTACCGACGAGATTCGTCATTTATTTCCTTAAGATTATTATATTTGCATTAAAGAGACTTATAAACTAAATTAATTCAAATACACATTGTATTTTTCTAGAATGTAATTAACTTTCGTTATCCACTTAATTATTGACCTGAGGCCAGCACAACTATTTGTTACTAGTAAGTTGTAATGCGCCTATGGCGCCCGTTGAAATATGGAAAAAAAAATTTGTAGCAAAAAAAAAAAATTTGTGGAAAAAAAAAATTTTGTGGAAAAAAAAATTTTTTTTTGAAAAAAAAAAATTTTCGGGGAAAAAAAATTTTGTTGAAAAAAAAAATTTTGGGGAAAAAAAAATTTGGAAAAAAAAAATGTTGTTGAAAAAAAAAATTTCTGTGGAAAAAAAATTTCTGTGGAAAAAAAAAATTTTGCGGAAAAAAAAATTTGGAAAAAAAAATTTTGTAAAAAAAAAAAAATTTTGTTAAAAAAAAACTTTTGTAAAAAAAAAATTTGGGGAAAACACAATTTCTGTACAAAAAAAAAATATTATTTTTTTATTATTATTATTTATAGAAAATTATAGAATGCCTATTTAAATTCCTACGTACTGCGTGACAGAGTCAGTGAATCAGTGTATCAGTGTATCAGTGAATCAGTGTATCAGTGTCGAGGGTAAATATATATTAAGATTACATGTATGACTTTGACGCTATTCTACTACAATTCATGTGACTTTAAATACAAATCCAAGTATTTTTTTCTTTCTATTCTACGAATTCTACTAGATTTTTTTTTTTTTTAGAAATACTCTGTGCCTCAGTTGTTGTTAAATCAATTTCAATAACGATTTCCCAGATTTAAGCAATGTCACAGATTTCCAATATAACGGCGTACTTGTATAATGTGAAGTGTGCTATGAGTCAGTCCATCATCAATAGCGATTTCCCTTTGCACAGCGATTTCCTTAAGTGCATTCAGGTGTTTTATTCCAAACTTTCAATGATTCACTATCTTCATTTATTTACAAGTGTTTGTCTTGGGTAAAAGTGCGAATACTTATGCGATTTTGCAAAGCAATTTCTCAGTTTTCGCAAACTTGTAATCATGAGAGGTGGAGAAGTGCAAATGGAAATAGTTTGTATGATAAATTAGTACAAGTGAAAATTGAGGATTATAACATAATATAATTGATATTGTGAATTCAAGTAAGTGTATTTTTTTTCCTGTCGCCATATAACACACATAAAGATCATATTGCATTTAATAATCGTGACAGGAACTTAGTCTGGAACAACGAAAATGTCTTTCTATTTGCGCCATGGACTTGGATGAATGAACAAACATCAATAAATGCATGGACTTCAATGAAGTGATTTGCTGATCGTTTCGTTGTCGGTGATAGTTCCTCTAAGATACCAGTGACACTAAATAAGACCTTGAAATATTCAAATTGGTACGTACGTATTTCCCTTAACTTCCCATTAAGTAACACAGGGGAAACTTCTCTTGAAACCAGTAAGCTATCCACTATATGCTTCTATGCTGACTAAACGGGACCTACTTATAATTCATTTATATCTATTTTAATTTTGACATTGTTAAGGCAAGTTGGCATATCTTTATCAAAAGTTTTTTAAAAGTAAACCGAATTTATATATTGTCTCAAAAAGTTTAAATTCCAATACATAATATGCTAAAATATTCTGATTAAAAATATTACAAGAGAAAAACTTCCATATTTTGAAATAAATGTGATTTTAGATTCGATTTAAATATTGATATTCTCGACATATTTTTAGGAGCAGCCGATGTATTCAGTAGATTGCTTTGTTATTTCCAGCCTACACTTTACAACAAGCAAGTTGTAATTGTTTCGGTTATTAAAAATTGACTGAATCCTGGAAAATGCTCAGAGATTATCAAGGACTGCGATTTTATTTTTATTTATTAAAAATTAACATAACGACAATGTGATGCCATATTCACATATCCACATTAGAGATAGCGCACCCTGTATAAATTGCCTAGTTCATTTTGCGTTTCCTTCTGACTTCAGGCAAATTGCCCCAACTCCGATTACACAGCCTTAGCTAAATCTAATTAACTTTATGCAGTAACCGTAGAAATGAATGTTATTTCATTCATTTCAAATACAATTCGGAATGGTTTGCATTACATTCGTTCTTGGAAATCATATAAGTATAACACAATGCTGTAGCATAGTGTAATTAGCGCTACGTTGTCTTATCTGAAGTATTTAATCAAATTATTTACAGTAGTGTGAGAAATTCTTTGTGTGTTTATTTTGTAATAAATAACATATTAAGTTGTGATACATGCTCGCATCTGTTGAAAAGTCCTTCAAG
This sequence comes from Hydrotaea cyrtoneurina, assembly GCA_958296145.1. Classification (NCBI taxonomy): domain Eukaryota; kingdom Metazoa; phylum Arthropoda; class Insecta; order Diptera; family Muscidae; genus Hydrotaea; species Hydrotaea cyrtoneurina. Next base: position 23,743,168 of record OY282514.1, on the reverse strand, counting down.
TGTTAGTCTCATTTAACCGACAAACACTCACTCACTCACTCACTCAAGCGAGTGCACACACAGTCTCTAATGGCAGAGGAATATCAGTGCAATTAATGAATGTGTATGTGTAAGAGGATGGACAAGTATTATCATTACACAAGTGTGTATGTGTGTGTATTGTGTTAAGTTTTTTTTGTAAATATTTATTATTGTAACTAACTATTAACTAAATTAAAGCAGCCATAAATGGGAGAATATTTCAAAGTCATGCAGGCAAACCCATAGAAAGGCCAACTCATTGTCCCCATTTTTCCACCCATTCAACAATGCACAAACTCACATATGTGTAAAAGTGTTTGTTTGTAGATATTGTCGCTCAACTGCATACGTCTGTGTGTGTGTGTGTGTTTGTGTACAATATTAAATGCCATGATTACTTATGCATGCAACCCAACAATTATTTATGACCTCTTGTGGACACTCATAAATCACATCAAAAATTCACACATAGCCGGCACATACGGACGATGAGTCGGATGGCGGCAGGAAGGGCCTCCAGTTATAAATGACAGCTTTAGAGTTTCGGTAAATCAGATACATTCTAAGCGTAGCGTGTGTGTGTGCTAAATAAATGTTCATACATTGTGGCCATTTATGCACAATGTTTCGATTTGTATGTTTGCATGTAAGAACACAAATATTTGTTTTAAAATATTTCAAAAACTTTACAGAGGTAAAATGAAAGCAAAAATATGGACATTGTAATGTATAGAGAAGAGACAAAAGTGAATTTGTTTAAATAAAACAGATAAAAGTAGATGCAAATAAAAATATGTATGATTCCGTGTATTTTGTATATAGAAAACAACTAAGAAACCGATAAACTTATATCTTTAACCTATTTTTGTTTGGGATACACCTCAAAACAAATTACAAGCGGACAAAGTTGTAAGAACAAATGTTGAATAGTTTTCAACTTCGATGTACTGGCTGTTTCCATAAAACGAATTTCTTGTCAAATTGAAGAGGCAATAAAATGTATTTCTTAAAAGTAGTGAGAGCTTATTCTTTTGAGATTGTGTTCTATATGTCGATATCAAACATATATCTGAAAAGTAGAATTGAGTGTTTGAAACCAATATTAATATTTGATGCTTTGTAAAATGGGTGATGATCCAACAAATTGGTTTTATGGAAACAGGCAGTTCATTTAGAACTAATATTGCTAGCAACCAATATTCTCTAAAACCGCCTGAAGCTTATTAAATACATTATAGATATTGAGGGAATAGACGGGGAAATATACTCGAATAATATTCACGATATGTGTGGTCATTCGACGACCCACACGGTCATTCGATACAGAGTTTTAAAATGGAGCCACGCTGTAAATTTGGATGGAAGGTGGAAGAAGAGTTGTGATGGCCTCACATGCATTTGCCTCTAATGCCAAAACTTTGGAAATTTATAAGTTGATACTGACCAATTCGTTGTCGGATCAAAATCGCTAGAGACGTTTACGCGTATAAGGGTTGCCTGGCAAAGGAAGATGGATGATGCAATTGCGAGAGCTGGCGTAATTTCAGCATAAATTCAATTCTCTATTACGGATGTAAAACGTATTAAATAACTGTGTTCAAATCATGTGAACATCAACAAGCCCTACTCCGCCTTTCCTCCCTCCAATAGCCTACTTTCCTATCACTAAAATAGTATTTTGCATTTGTTGGGCTCAAAAAAGTCTGCACAGAATAAACCGAACAGAATAAACCAATTAGCAATCAAACTCGAATCGGATACGAAATCTGCCACACACTCCGTAAAGATATCTCACACATAACACAGGTCAGCTGACAGTCGAAGCCTCAAGGAAGATGGAATGTTTGGAGCAAGAGAACAACATGAGACGATCGGTAAAGACGGAGCATCGGCAGCGAGGTCTAATGTGGTCACGCTGACGCAAGGGAGATTTCGTAAACCAAGAATGAGTGTGTATGAGTAGCAAATATAATTTAGAGGGCATACGTCCAACGTAGTTTGCTGAATATTTTCAATAGAAAGCAAATAAATAATATTTACTCTGAAAAAAAAAACAGTACTTTCTTTGAATTCATTTCAAATGTTGCCATGCTAATTACTAAACTAAAAATATTTTGTTTTAAAAAAAAAAATATTTTTTTTGGAAACATTTAAAAAATATCTTTTAAAAAAAAAAAAATATGTTGAAAATAATTTAAATATGTATTTTTCAAAATCACCCAGAAATCACGAAAATCCATATGAAAAAGGGGGAATGCTCCGGGGATTGAAAAAATGGCACCCCAAGACCTAAAAAAATCAAAAGCGTACTCAAACTTCAGGATACCACACCAGTGGTACTCAAACTTCAATTGCTCAATGAATTAAATGCCATTAAAAAAAAAAAAATACTTTTTTAAAAAAAATATATTTTTTAAAAATATAAATATTTTTCAAAAAAAAATATGTTTAAAAAAATAAAAAATATTTTTCAAAAAAAATTTGGAAAAAATTTTTTTTTTTAAAAAAAAAAATTCTTTTTTTAAAAAAAATATTTTTAAAAAATATAAATATTTTTCAAAAAAAAATATAAATATTTTTCAAAAAAAAATATAAATATTTTTCAAAAAAAAATTTGCAAATCTACTCGCACACGAGCCCTTTTTTTAAACTGTCATTTTAATGCAGTTACCATGATTTTTTTTTCGATTTTGTGGCCTTTTTTATCTCTAGGGGCCTGGGGGCATTTTCGCCTCCTCATATCGATTTTCGTAACCAATGAGCAAATATAAATATTTTTCCAGAAAAAAAATATGTTGAAAAAAATAAATATTTTTCAAAAAAAAAATTGGAACCATGCCCTTTGCTATATTTGTCCATGCATCTAAAATCTGCTCGCACACGACCGCATTTTTTAAAACTGTGATTTTAATGCATTTACCAAGAGTTTGAAGTAATTTTTTTGTGGCCTTTTTTTACCTCTAGGGGCCTGGGGGCATTTTCGCCCCATCATATCGATTTTCGTAACCAGTGAGGTAATTCTGAAGGGGGGCGTCATTTTCAGGTTTTTTTTTGTGGTAGTTGGGTTGGACTTATGCCGAGCAAATTGCATTTCAGCCCAAAAGTTGTGTCTCATTGGATGTTAGTTTCAAATGGACCTTTGTATGACTTATATTTACCTCTCTAGTGATTTTCTTCCAATAGCGTCGTTTCGGCAGCGTACGTGGTACACACAAAATCCATAAATCGAATTGACAATATTTGCGGCTAAAATTTCGTAAATTTGGAATCTAAAGATCCACAACACCACGTTCGCAGCTTGACTGATAACAGTTTTTCTCAAATTCCCGTTTAGCATGCAGTTCATCATGCAAATTCCATACAACGGCCAAATATTGGTAGTTCAGTTGATATTGGAAATTGGCCAAATCGAAAGTTTCCATTTATGAGAAACGTATGTCAAGACATTTTTATCATATGTGCCTTGATCAAAAACAAAGTTTCAACATGTTGTTTGGTGAGAGAGGGGTCTGTTCTTGATTTTTTTTTTGCTTAGCCTCAAATATTATCTAATTGC